>PVIY010043462.1:7831-20403 GCA_004026745.1 Myrmecophaga tridactyla
CCCCATTCTTCTAAAGAGAGGATCTAAGAGGTTTTTTTTTTTTTTTTGTAACTTGTTTATAAAAATTTTTAGAGATGTTTCTAAACAGTCAACTTAATCCTTATACTTTAATTTAGTTACATCATATATTTTATAACCACATATTGTGTGAAATAATTATTTTAATATACCTTACTTATCTCTTTGAACAGTCTTATTCAGAATCTTTAACATTGGCACATTATTTTTGGTTTTTTTTTTTGCCCTTTTTCTAAAGCCACATTTATCTTCCCTCTGAGTTGTTTGATTCCATGCATAATGCTATCAATGGAAATTTTATCCTAAGTCACAGATGCTTCTTTGCATTACATGAAAAAAGTTTTTTTTAAATGTATTTTTGTATATATTCATGACCTTTGTAAGGTAATCATTTACTATGTTGCTTTTAAATAGATTGATGTATTTCTTTTAAAATGTGTCTTTAGAAATTCTTTGTAACAACATTCACCATTTGTGTTTATGAGACAGTGCCTCCATGAATAGCTATTAAATTTGCATTAGATTTCTTTGCCCCCCTTTTTTCTTTATTAATTAAAAAAGTTAACAACAAACAAAAACATTAACATATCATTCCATTCTACATATATAATCAGTAATTCTTAATATCATCACATAGTTGCATATTCATCATTTCTTAGAACATTTGCATCGATTTAGAAAAAGAAATAAAAAGACAACAGAAAAAAAAAACGATAACAGAAAAAAAAAAAGATTATACATACCATACCCCTTACCCCTTGCTTTCATTTATCACTAGCATTTCAAACTAAATTTATTTTAACATTTGTTCCCCCTATTATTTATTTTTATTCCATATGTTCTACTTGTCTGTTGATATGGTAGATAAAGGAGCATCAGACTCAAGGTTTTCATAATCACAGAGTCTCATTGTGAAAGCTATATCGTTGTTCAATCATCATCAAGAAACATGGCTACTGGAACACAGCTCTACATTTTCAGGCGGTTCCCTCCAGCCTCTCCACTCCATCTTGAACAACAAGGTGTTATCTACTTAATGCTTAAGAATAACTTCCAGGATAACCTCTGGACTCTGTTTGGAATCTCTCAGCCATTGACACTTTGTCTCATTTCACTCTTCCCCCTTTGGTCGAGAAGGTTCTCTCAACCCCTTGATGTTAAGTCTCAGCTCATTCTAGGGTTTTTCCTCAATCCCTTGATGCTGAGTCTCAGCTCATTCTAGGATCTCTGTCCCACGTTTCCAGAAAGGTCCACACCCCTGGGAGTCATGTCCCACGCAGAGAGGGGGAGGGTGGGAGACTGCTCGTCATGTTGGCTGGAGAGAGAGGCCACATCTGAGCAACAAAAGAGGTTCTCTTGGGGGTGACTCTTAGGCCTAAATTTTAAGTAGACTTGACCTATCCTTTGTGGGGTTAAGTTTCATATGAACAGACCCCAAGACTGGGAGCTCAGCCTATAGCTTTGGTTGTCCACACTGCTTGTTTGAGAATATCAAGAATTCAACTTGGGGAAGTTGCGTTTCTCCCCGTTCTCACCATTCCCCGAAGGGGGCTTTACAAATACTTTTCCACTCATTGATCGAATCACTCTGGAATTCATCAGGGCATCACTCTGGACAAACCAACAAAATCTCATGTCCTACCGGAGATTCCAAGTACTTATAGAGTTCAATCAAACTATCTACATAAGTTATATTAGGAAATGCACTACTCAAAATATAAATTTTGTAACAAATAAACATTTTTTGCTTTAGTCTCACACATAAGGTGACATTTTAAAATATTGATTACCATCTATTTTCAGCACACTGCTCTTTGCCCCCCTTTTTTATTGATACCATTAGGTGACTTCTGTAAGAATCCCCAACCAGCATTGATTGATATCATTTCAGATTTATGCATACCACACAAATGGTTCTCAGCCAATCGGTGATCAGAGTTATATCCCTTCAGTCCTTTTGATGAGCCTTGACTGTTTCCACTTTAAAATCCTAGGATTTTATACTTTATTATTTTCAGATTGTAAAATTCATGAAAGCTTTGCTTAAATATTTTGAATTTCAAAAGAAAATAACACTGTAATAAAAAAAGACTTTGCAAGAAGTCAGAACAAAGAATTTTTGGATAAAACAATTTTTTATTAATGCATGTATGATATATGAAGAACGACAAAAGGATGCTATTAGCGGTAAAATCTTAAAACACTGAAAGGAGTTTTTTGGCCATCTTTTGCCTTTTATCTTTTTAATTACAGAGAACCCATAGTGAAAATACAAAGTTCTTAACCCCCATGTTATTTTTTAACTTTTTTTTTATTGTGAGATATAACATATATACAAAAAAGCAATACATTTCAAAGTATATTTCAACAAGTAGATATAGAACAGATTTCAAGATTTGATATGGATTACAGTTTCACAATTTCAAGTTGTTACTTTTAGCTGCTCCAAGACACTGGAAACTAAAAAGAGGTATCATTTTTTCAATCCTACCCTCTCTGTTATAACTCCTCCTCCTCCTTTGATCCTTCTCCCTATCTTTAGGGATATTTGGATTATGCCCGTTCTAACTTTTTCCATGTTGAAAAGGGGTGTCAGCAATATGGGATAGGAAGATGGAACTGGTTAATGTTCTTGGAGAGACTGGCACTTCTGGGTTTTAGGACTTATGTGGCCTAGGAAACATCTGAAGGTTTTAGGTTTCTGAAAAGTAAACTTGGTGTGTGCAACTTTTGTAAGATCTTGAATTGAGCCCTGGGTGTTCTTTAGGATTAACAGAAAAGATGTTGGTTGGAGTTTGGCAAACTGTGGCAGTTACAAATATGTAGCTGAAGCTTGCATAGAAATAGCCTCCACAATAGCCTCTCAACTCTATTTGAACTGTCATAGCCACTGATACCTTATTTTGTTTCACTTCTTTCCCCCATTTTGGTCCAGAAGTCATTGTCAGTCCCATGGTTCTAGGGCCAGGCTCAGCCCTGGGAATCATGTCCCATATTGCCAGGAAGACTTTTACCCCTGGATATCATGTCCCATATAAGGGGGAGGGTAATGATTTTACTTGCAGAGTCAGGCTTAGAAGAGAGAAAAAACCCCTATTATTAACACCATGCATTAGTATGAAACATTCGTTACAGTCGATAAAAGAATATTCTTAGAATTTTACTAGTAACTGTAGCCCATGGCTTTCATTCGGCTTTACTCTGTTTATGTTGTACAGTCCTGAATGTGTTTTAAATTTTTCTAGCAATATGTATGCAACCTAAAATTTTCCCTTTTTCCCACATTCAAGTACATAATTCAGTGCTGTTAATAACAGACCCAGTTTTGCCCTGCCATGGTTATCATCCATTACCAAAACTTTTCCTTCACTCACATAAAAACTCTGTACAATTTAAGCATTAACTTCACATTCCCTACCTCTACCCTGGCTTCTGGTAACCTATATTCTTATTTCTGATTCTGTGAATTTGCTTCTAATTATTTCATATCAGTGAGGTCATACGTTATTTTTACTTTTGTGTCTTCCTCATTTCACTTGGCATGATGTCTTCAAGGTTAATCCATGTTGTCACATGTATCAGATCTTCATTCCTTTTTATGGCTGAATAATAATCCATTGTACATATATACCACATTTTGTTCATCTGTTCATTGGTTGATGGACACTTGGGTTGCTTCCATGAGTGTACAAATATCTGTGCTAGTCACAACTTTCAATTTTTCTGGGTTATATACCTAGCAGGGGGAATTGCTGGGTCATGGGAATTCTGTACTTAGCTTCCTGAAGAGCTGCCGAATATTCTAACCACCACAGCCCTCGTTTCTGTAATTGGTAATGTGGTCATAGCTCATATTTATAATTATCTTCTTCCACTACCCATTTCATATTCCCTTTACCTTCAGTAAGCTCCTCAGTTGGCCATCGTTCTTTGCCTGATGGATTGACCTAAATCTTTATTCCTAAAGTTTCTGGTCTATTAGTAGTCCTTCCTGAATTGAATTGTTGAGTTTTCCATTGATTTTAATCACAGGGCATGGTAGTACTAAGGGATGCTGTATGACATCTTTTATATTCCAGACAAACTCTTCTTTACCTCCATTATTTTGTTGCATTCGTATTTGCCCTTGATAATCAGGATCAATCTTCCCAGACAGTATAGTAATTCCCTTCTTTGCTTGTTGAATCAGAGGCATGCGGAGACTAAAGTGGCCCGGTGGCAGTCTTAACTTCCTGTTCAGTGGATTCATTGCTGCGTTTCTTGGTAGAAGCTCTCCTTCTTTTGGAACTAAGACATGTGGACCAACAATACTTAAGGTTTCAGGGACAAAAGCAAAATTTTTTCTAGTGGCTCACTTGGGCTAATAGTGAGTGGTGCTGCTCCCATTTCTGCTCCTTAGTTCATGGATATGTGAATTTTGGACATGGGAAGTGTATTAGTTAGGGTTCTCTAGAGAAACAGAATCAACAGTGAACACTTGCAAATATAAAATTTATAAAAGTGTCTCATGTGACTGTGGGAATGCAGAGTGCAAAATCCACAGGGCAGGCTATGAAGCCCGCGATTCCGATGGAGGGTCTGGACTAACTCCACAGGAGAGGCTCACTGGCCAAAGCAGGATGAGAGCCTGTCTCTTCTGAATCCTCCTTAAAAGGCTTCCAGTGATTAGATTGAGCATCACTCATTGCAGAAGATACTCCCCTTGGCTGATTACAAATGGAATCAGCTGTGGATGCAGCTGACGTGCTCATGATCTAATTCTATGAAATGTCCTCATTGCAACAGACAGGCCAGCACTTGTCCTACCACACAAACAGGTACCACCACTTGGCCAAGTTGACACATGAACCTGGCCATGATAGGAGGTAAGAGTGCCATAGGATGGATGCTGATTTAGAGAATATACGGCCTCCTGGAGAACACTGACCCAGGCCTGCAATGTATTACCACCTGGTTGGCATCGTAATTGAGTTTTCAAAAGGCCATTTCACTGTTCTGTTATTCCAGCTGCTTCTGAATAATGGGAGACAGGATAAGACCAGAGAATTCCATGAGCATGTGTCCTTTCCTGCAATTGATTTGCTGTGAAATGGGTTCCTTGATCAGAAGCAATGTTCTGTAGAGTACTATGGTGGTGGAGAAGGTATTCTGTAAGTCCGTGGGTGGTAGTTTTGGTGGAAGCACTGCATGCAGGGGAAGCCAATCCATACATATCCAGAGTATGTGTCTATTCTAGTTAGAACAAATAGCTGCCCCTTCCGTGATGGAAGTGGTCCAAAGTAATCAACCTGCCACATGTAGCCAGCAGATCACCTTAGGGAATGGTGCCATATGGGGCTGAGTGTGGGTCTCTGCTGCTGGCCGATTGGGCACTCAGCAGTAGTTGTAGCCAGGTCAGCCTTGGTGAGTGGAAGTCCATGTTTTTGAACCCAGGTATAACCTCCATCTCTACCACCATGACCACTTTATTCATGAACCCATTGGGCAATGAGAGGAGTTGCTGGGGAAAGAGGTTGACTGGTATCCACAAAACCATGGGTCATCTTATCTACTTGATTATTAAAACTTTTTTCTACTGAAGTTATCCTGTAGTGCACATTCATGTAGGACACAAATATTTTCATGTTTTTAGCCCACTCAGAAAGGTCTATCCACATGCCTTTTCCCCAGACTTCTTTGTCACCAATTTTCCAGTTATGGTCTTTCCAAGTCCCTGACCATTCAGCTAAACCATTAGCAACAACCCATGAGTCAGTATACAAACACACCTCTGGCCAGTTCTCCTTCCAAGCGAAATGAACAACCAGAAAATGCACTGCTCGAAGCTCTGCCCTCACCACTATCCTTCAGGGACATCCTGGGAAGGAGTTGTAGTGCTGCAGCTTTCCACTTTCAGGTGGTACCTGCATGTCTTGCAGAACCATCTGAAAACCAGGCCCTAGTTTTCTCTTTCTCTATCACCTCACTGTAAAGAACTCCCCAAGAGGTCATAGCTCTGGTCTGGGAAAGAGAAGGTGATGTGGCAGGAGTGGAGACCATGGGCATTTGGGGCCATTTCCTCATGTAGCTTACTTGTGCCTTCAGGACCTGCTCTGGCCCTATCTCGTATATACCATTTAAATTTTATGATGGAGTGCTGCTGCGCACACTCAACTTTATGGCTTGGTGGGTCAGACAACACCCAGCTCATGATAGGCAACTCAGGTCTCATGGTAACTTGGTGGCCCATGGTTCAGCATTCAGTCTCTACTAAGGCCCAGTAGCAGTCCAAACGCTGTTTCTCAAAAGGAAAATAGTTATCTGCAGCAGATGTTAAGGCTTTGCTCCAAAGTACTAAGGGTCTGTGTAGTGATTCCCCTATAGGGGCCTGCCAAAGGCTCTAAACAGCATCTTTATTTGCCACTGACAGTTCTAGCACCATTGGATCTGCTGGATCATATGGTCCAAGTGGGAGAGCATCTTGTACAGCAGCCTGGACCTGTCAGAGAGCTGCTTCTTGTTCAGGTCCCCCTCAAAATTGGCTGCTTTTCTGGTCACTCCATAAATGGGCCAGAGTAGCACACCAAAATCCAAAGACACCAGCTAGGCATTGTGCCTCTTTTTCGGTTGTAGGAGGGGCCAGATGCAGCAACTCATTCTTCACCTTAGAAGGGATCTCTTGTACCCCACACCACTGACACCTAGAAATTTCACTGAGGAGAAAGGCCCCTATATTTTTGTTTAATTTATCTCCCGTCCTCTGACATGCAAATGTCTTACCAAAAATCAAGGTTTTTTTTTGTTGTTGTAGTTGTTCACTAGGTCCAATTGACATGATATCAATATAATGGACCAGTGTGATGTGTTGTGGGAGGGAGAAATGATCAAGTTCCCTGTGGACAAGATTATGACATAGGGCTGGGGAGTTGATATACACTTGAGGTAGGATAGTGAAAGTATATTGCTGATTTTGCCAGCTGAAAAACTATTTCTGGTGGTCCTTACTAACAGCTATTGAGAAAAAAGCTTTTGCCAGATCAGTAGTTCCGTACCAGGTACCAGGGGATGTGTTAATTTGCTCAAGCAATACCACACCATAACAGTATCTGCAGTTGGAGTCACCACCTGGTTGAGTTTATGATAATCACTGTCATCCTCCAAGACCCATCTGTTTTCTGCACAGGCTAAATAGGAAAGTTGAATGGGGATGTAGTAGAAATCACCACCCCTGCATCCTTCAAGTCCTTAAGAATGGCATTAATCTCTGCGGTCCCTCGAGGAATCCAGTATTGCTTCTGATTTACTATTTTGCTAGGTAGGGGCAGTT
This sequence comes from Myrmecophaga tridactyla, assembly GCA_004026745.1. Lineage (NCBI taxonomy): Eukaryota > Metazoa > Chordata > Mammalia > Pilosa > Myrmecophagidae > Myrmecophaga > Myrmecophaga tridactyla. The sequence continues at coordinate 15,156 of PVIY010043462.1, forward strand.
CTAGTGGCTTCCACTTGGCCTTTCCTCCCATAATAGCCTTCACTCCACGAGTCAGAGAACCAGTGTGGGGATTCTGCCATTTGCTCAGTGTGTCTATTCCAATTATGCTTTCTGGAACTGGAGAAATAACTACAGAATGGATTTGAGGACACACTGGACCCACAGTGAGATGAATCTGAGCTCGATCACCTAACCTCCATAAGCCCCCACTCTGACTGGTGGACCAGAGTGATATTTTCTTTCCCCTGAAATTAATGTGACTTCTGAACCAGTGTCTAACAATCCCTGAAATATCTCTGTTCTAGTTTGCTAGCTACTGGAATGCAATATACCAGAAATGGAATGGCTTTTAAAAGGGGGAATTTAATGAGTTGCTAGTTTACAGGTCTAAGGCTGAGAAAATGTCCCAATTAAAACAAGTCTATAGAAATGTCCACTCAAAGGCATCCATCCAGGGAAAGATACCTTGGTTCAAGAAGGCCGATTAAGTTCAGGGTTTCTCTCTCAGTTGGAAGGGCACATGGTGAGCACCATGTGGGTCATCTGCAAGCTTTCTCTCCTGGCTTCCTGTTTTATGAAGCTCCCCTGGAGGCGTTTTCTTTCTTTATCTCCAAAGATCCATGGCTCGTGGGCTCTCTGCTTCATGGTGCTGCAGCATTGTCTGCTCTCTCCAAATCTCCCATTCTCCAAAACGTTTCCTCTTTTATAGGACTCCAATAAACCAATCAAGACCCACCCAAATGGGTGGAGACATGTTGTCACCTAATCCAGTTTAACAACCACTCATGACTAAATCACATCATCCAGGGAGATGATCTGATTACAGTTTCAAACATACAGTATTGAATAGGGATTATTCTACTTTTATGAAATGGGATTTTGATTAAACCGTGTATTTTCTAGGGGGCATCCTTCCTTTCAAACCAACCCAATCTCATCATTTCCTTTTCCCCGAGGCGCAGTTACACTTGGTTAAAGGCAATCGGTCTCCTTGGGGAAGGCTTGGAGAAAGATTGACAGTATTAATTTGTGGCAGTGAAACAGGGCTCTCCCCTAAAGGGGCCTGGGCCTTCCGTCTCATTCAAGGGTCTCTGGGTTTGTAAACGGTCTCAACTCTGGAGATTGATTAAGGGGCTGTTATTCTCTGTTTTTGTAATTCAGGTTCGTTTTCTGTTCACTTGACCTAGAACTCTTATGCTTATACAGCTCAAACAAGAATTTAGTAGACTGCCCATCTGTTGTACTTCTAGGTACCCCATGATCTCCTAGCCAACACCACAAGTCTCTGTGAGTCTGCTGTCCATTATGATAGCCACGCCCACCTTATATTTGCAGTGAAGTGCTGCCACCTGGCTTCTGCCAACTTGGGATCCAATCATCCCCATTTTGTTTAAGGATTCCAGCTCAGTGACAGCAGTTCCCACAGTAATATCGGACCTACAGAGAAGGACGACTATAGACCTCTTCAGGGATGATGGAGCTAGTCTCACAAATTTATTTCTCACTGTTCTGGTAAAAGATACATCCTCTGGATATTCTTGGGGTGTATTAGCAGGCTTTCTGTGATAAGTCCACTCTAACATTCCAATCTCTCTAAGCTGCTGGATAACCTCGTCTGTATTATACCAGGACATTTCTGGCATTTCAGCCTCAAGTAATGTTGGCCGCCTTTTGATCCATGTTTCGGTCAACCATCCAAACAAACGGTTAATGCCTTTTCTAACCCCTTGAGCTATAATGTTGGATGCAGAATCTCTGCTTCATGGGCCCATATCAATAATTTGGCCTGATTCAGCTTTATATTCCTTTCACCATTATCCCACAACCTTAAAATCCATTTCCACACATATTCCTCTGATTTCTTTCTATATAAGTTGGAAAACTCATGCAGTTTTTTGGAGCATAGTATATATCCTCATGGGTGACCTTGCCTTTTGGGGCCTGTTGGGACTTCAGTCTAGAAGGTAAAGTTCTGGAAGAAAAGAGAGGGTGGGAGTGGGTCATGAAAAGAATTAGAAGTATCTTTCAATCCAGTTCCTTCAGGACATTCACTTGCAGTTTCATCTGGTGAAACAGGATTAATTATTCTAGACAGAGGAGCAATGGCTGTTAACCCGTGAGATTAAATTGCATACTTCACAGGCACTGAAAGGTTAATCCCTCAGGTGGAGGTTAGGTGGCTGACTCCTCAGGTCAGGCTGGAGGTGGGGTGGCTATGTCCTTAGTACAGACTATTACAGGGTTATCTAAAAAAGGCTCAGCACAATCTAAGGTTTCAGTGTCTCTACAGCCATCATTATCAATCCATATGTGGCCATCCCATTTTTTAGGCTTCCATTTCTTTCCAATCAATGCAGTCACTTTAAAGGCACACCATGCAAGGTTGGGATTTTAGTTTGCATTGTGAAGTTGTGACTTTAACAATGAGACTCTGAGTCTGATTATCAGAGGAAATAAGATTTTCCTTCAGGGCACTCATAAAAACCTACATCTGTCATTCAGTGGTGTAAGCTTCTCAATTGAAGCCTTCAGCTCATCTTTTTCCCTCGTCAATGTATCCAGCGTATCTTATAACAACCAGCCAACATCTTTATATCCAGCGTATCTTATAACAACCAGCCAACATCTTTATATCCAGCGTATCTTATAACAACCAGCCAATATCTTTATACCTCTTAATTCCACAAAACTCTGTAAAAGTGTCAAAAACATCATCACCCAGAGCCTAGTCTCATATACGTATATAATTAGCAGAATTGAATGGTGATATTTTGACTATCTCTTTTGCCAGCTCACCTCATGGACTGCAGTGTCATTTTTATTATGGGAAAAAGGGTCATTAGTGCCTTTGAGTCTAGTCAGAGTAGAAAGCCAGTTGTAAAAACCCATTTTTAAGATTCTGTTTCTTAAGAACCAGTACCAGTACCAAGCTGTTTTAACTAGGGTTCTCTAGAGAAACAGAATCAGCAGAAGATATCTATAAATATAAAATCTATAAAAGTGTCACACGTAACCGTGGGGATGTAAGATTCCAAAATCTGTAGGACAGGCTGCAAGCTGGGCAGCTCCAGTGACGATCCTTAACAAACTCTTCAGTAGAGGCTGGCTGGTTGAATCAGGAAAAGCGATTGTCTCTTCTCACTCCTCCTTAAAAGCCTACTGGTGACTAAATTAAGGTTGCTCATTGCAGAAGACCGTCCCCTTAAATGCAGCGAACATGGTCATAATTGAAGTGCATGAAATGTCCTCACAGCAACAAACAGGCCAGCGCTCGCCCGACCGGACAGCTGGGCACTACCACCTGGCCAAGTTGACACATGAACCTGACCATCACAAGTATTAAGATGATGTTGGCCTCATAGAATGAGTTAGAGAGTATTCCCTATTCTTCAGTTTTTTGGGGAAGTATTTGAACAGAATTTTGTTAATTCTTCTTGGGATGTTTAATTCACCTGTGAATCCACTTGGTCTTGACATTTTATTTGTCTAGAGGTTTTTGTTTGCTGATTCAGTCTTTTTTCTGGTTTTGGTCTGTTGTGATCTTCTCTTTCTTTGTGAGTCAGTGTAATTAGTTTGTGTGTTTTTCAGAGTGTGTCTGTTTGATCTGGATTATCTAATTTGTTGTACAGTTCATTGTAGTCTCTCTTTTTTTTTTTTTGTTAAGACAGGTTAGTTTAATTTTTTTTTTTGTATGCTGTATGGCAGGGTAGCATTTCATTCTTTTTCTACTGAGTATCCCATTATTGTAGTACCATTGTTGACATTTTTGTTTTTGTTGGTTTCTTTGTTTGTTTTGGGATGTGCATGGGCTGGGAATTGAACCTGGGTCTCCCGCATGACAGGCGAGAATTCTGTCACTACTCCCACCCCCTGCCAGGTTAGTTTAATTTTATAGAAGAAATACTTTCAAACAATACAAAGAATACAAATGAAACAATTAGAACAGTGACAAAATAAAGAAGTGAATACTGATTATAACTTTATTCCCTACAGAAGACTTTTTCTGCAGTTATTGAGCAAAGCTTGACAATTCAGTGATTGGAGGAAGTGAAAACCTAATTCTTTTTTATTCACAGTTTTGTTTTTAAAGAACTGTGATCGCAGAATTCAGATCACTTTCAGACTAGGGTTACTGATAAAACATAGCAGAGTTATCTTCATAAGAAAGCAGAGTACATGAACAAATTTAAGCATAAGATCCAAGCACCCTTTGTCATTATGATAACTTTTCTGATGTATGTGACATTCAGTGGCTGGGGGCAGGAGATGTGCAGTTTTAACTAGTTGGAAGCTGTAAAATCCAGCTACAAGTTAGAAACAAATTCTGGTGCTTTGTGACACAGCTTCACAGTGGCCACCTGCCCTTGTTGGTATGGATGGAGAGCAGCCTAGGAGGCCTATCCATGGGCAGCACAGAATGCCTCCTTCATTTGTCTTGATTTCATTTGTCTTGATTTCCTTTTCTTATCATGGTCCCATTCAGCTGCACAAGCAAACAGGCAGGGCAGAGCAGGGAAGAGGACAAACAGAAAGGTGGAGGTCATCAGACTTACACGAAGTGGGGGCTGCATTTGTTTTTTGTGGGTCAAAGGTGGAAATTAAAAAAAAACACAACAACATGAAACAGCTCTCCAGGTGAGGTCAGAGGGGAATGGCCATGCCAATGCATATCTCCATAAACTGGGGCAGTGGAATTAGTTTAAAAGTGCTTGCTTGGGGGCTTTCTGTATTGGCACAGTAGGCTTTCCCCCATTGCTGCTTAATGTGGGTTGCCAGAAAAGTAGAAAGAGCCACACACAGCATCCCACATTATTTACCTCTGTTATTGCTGTGGTAGTGCTGATGGTTTCCTTTTGAACATAGCTCATGGAATGCAGTAGCAGTTTTCTCTCTGTACCTTGGACTTAAGCACTCTTTGTACATGAATTATAACTTGGAAGTAATTCTTGCAAGAACTAATTCGTATTTTTAGTGTAGTGGGTTGGCTTTTATAAAGGGAATTTGTCTACAGTTCTCAGCCTGCAAAAATGTCCAAATTAAGGTATCCTGAGAAAGATACCTTAACTCAAGGCTGACTAATGGTAAGTTATTTCTATGAATGGGAGGGTTTAGGGGGCTTAGAATTGAAGTCAGGGATGTCTAGACCAATTATTTACCTTTCCAAGTCTAAGTCCCTTCATCTGTGAAATTGAAATAATAATAGTACATCCTCATAGAGTTGTGAGGAATAAATAAAATAATGCAAATA
>PVIY010043463.1:0-20302 GCA_004026745.1 Myrmecophaga tridactyla
ATTTATTGTTTAAGAATATGTTGTTTAACTTCCAGATATTTGTGAATTTTCCATTGCTACCTCTGTTATTGATTTCTAGCTTCATTCATTGTGGTTGTAGAAATACATTATGATTTCAATATTTTTTAATTTATTGAGATTTGTTTTGTGACCTAAGATATGCCCTATCCTGGAGAATGATCCACGTGCACTCAAGAAGAATGTTTATTTTGTTGTTGGGTGAAGTGTTCTACATATGTCTGTTAGACTAGTTGGTTTAGAGTATCGTTCAAGTATTGCATTTCCTTATTGATCTTCTTTCTAGATGATCTATCCATTATTTAGTGGTGTACTAAATTCTTCTACTATTAATGCAGAATTCAATATCTCCCTTCAAATCTGTCAGTATTAGTTACATTTATTTTGGGGCTCTGATGTTAGGTGCATATATATTTAAAATTGCTATATTTTCCTTTTGAATTGATCCCTTTATCAGTATATAGTGACCTTCTATGTCATTATATCCTGACTTAAAGTCTCTTTAGTCTGATATTATATAGGCACCCAGTTCTCTCTTTTTATTTAAAAAAATTTTTTTACAGAAATTTTTAATTTTCTTTATTTCCACACATTAGAAAAATGAAACACACCATACAAATGGCTTTTTGTAGCAGATTACATGTGGGCCCATTCAGACTTGTTCTCAAAGTTCTGTCAACATTCTAAATGCTGGCTACAATGGTAGCTATTAATTGTGTAGTCAATGTATTGATTTAAACACAGTAGCATGCAGCCCTCAGCAGGGAAAGTTCATTCCCCTCTTTTCTAGTTTGCTAGCTGCCAGAATGCAATATACCAGAAATGGAATGACTTTTAAAATGGGGAATTTAATTTACAGTTCTAAGGCCAAGAAAATGTCCCAATTAAAACAAGTCTATAGAAATGTCCAATCAAAGGCATCCAGGGAAAGATACCTTGGTTCAAGAAGGCCGATGAAGTTCTGGGTTTCTCTCTCAAGTGAGAAGGCCCATGGCGAATACAGTCACAGTTTCTCTCTTGGTTGGAAGGGCACGTGGCGAGCAAGGCCTCATCTGCTAGCTTTCTCTCCTGGCTTCCTGTTTCATGAAGCTCCCTGGGAGGCATTTTCCTTCTTCATCTCCAAAGGTCATTGGCTTGTGGGCTCTCTGCTTCTGTGGCTAAGTCATTCTTCTCTGCTCTCTCTAAATCTCTCATTATCCAAAATATTCTTCTTTTGTAGGACTCCAGTAAACCAATAAAGATCCACCGAATGGGCGGAGACGTGTCGTCACCTAATCCAGCTTAACAATCACTCTTTTTAAAAAAATTTAAAAAAAAATATTTTTATTGACAAATCTTCATGAACATATCGTCCATACATGGTATACAATCAGTGGCTCACAATATCATGATATAGTTGTGTCTTCTTCACCAAAATTATTTTTTATATGAAACAACCACATATAAACACATTCTTACCATATGATCATTCATTCTTGTTACATAATCAGTAACACGCAAAATCACCACATAGTTGTATATTCATCATCATGATAATTTCTCAGAACATTCACATCAATTCAGAAAAAGAAATAAAAAGAAAACAGAAAAAAAACTCATACATGCCATACCCCTTACCCCTCCCTTTCATTAGTCAATAACATTTCAATCTACTAAATTTATTTTAACATTTGTTCCTCCTATTATTTATTTATCTTTAATCCATATGTTCTACTAGTCTGTTGATAAGGTAGATAAAAGAAGCATCACACACGAGGTTTTCACAACCACACAGTCACATTGCGAAAGCTATATCATTATACAATCATCTTCAGGAAACATGGCTACTGGAGCACAGCTCTACATTTTCAGGCTCTTCCCTCCAGCCTCTCCATTACACCTTAACTAAACAGGTGATATCTATTTAATGTGTAAGAATAACCTCCAGGATAATCTCTATAATGTGTTTGGAATCTCTCAGCCATTGACATTTTATTTTGTCTCATTTCACTCTTTCCCCTTTTGGTCCAGAAGGTTTTCTTAATCATTGATGTTGAGTCCCAGCTCATTCTAGGATTTCTGTCCCATGGTCCCAGGAAGGTCCACACCCCTGGGAGTCACATCCTACATAGACTGGGGGAGGGCAGTGAGGTTTCTTGTTGTGTTGGCTGAGAGAGAGAGAGGCCACATCTGAGCAACAAAAAAGGTTCTCTTGGGAGTGACTCTTAGGCCTAATTTTAAGTAGGCTTATCCTATCCTTTGTGCAGTTAAGTTTCTTATGAACAAACCCCAAGATTGGGGGCTCAGCCTATTGCTTTGGTTGTCCCTACTGTTTGTGAGAATATCAAGAATTCTCCACTTGGGGAAGTTGAATTTCCCCCCTTTCTCACCATTCTCCCAAGGGGACTTTGCAAATACTTTTTTATTCACTGTTTAAATCATTCTGGAATTTATCAGGGCATCACTCTGGACAAACCTGCAAAATCTCATGCCCTACTAAAGGTTCCAAGTATTATGATGTTCAATTAAGCTGTCCATATAAGTTATATTATGAAATACACTAGTCAAAATATAAATTTTGTACCAAATAAACATTTTTTGCTTTAGTCTGATGCATAAGTTAAAGTTTTAAAATATTAATTACCATCTATTTTCACCACCCTGCATTATTGATGTTCCTTTGTTCTTCCTCATGCAAAACATTTTTAAATTTGTACGTTTAGTCACTATCATTATACACTGTAGGCATTCCTAGATTAAACCATCTCAGTCTTTATTGTCTGTCTTTCCTTCTGATTTCATTTGTGCCCCCAGGCATCCTCCCTCTATTATTCTCACATTCAGCTTCATTCAATGTTCTAACATTAATGTATTACAGTTAGGTAGTAGTCTGCTATCCATTTCTGAATTTTTATAATCAGTCCTGTTGCACAATCTGTATCCCTTCAGTTCCAATTATCCAATATCTACCCTATTTCTATCTCTTCATGGCCTCTGTTCTTAACTGAAATTATCCAAGTTCATTCATTAATGTTAGTTCATATCAGTGAGACCATACAATATTTATCCTTTTGTTTCTGGCTAATCTCACTTAGCATAGTGTCTTTAAGGTCCATGCATGTTGTTCCATATTTCATAACTTTATTCTGTCTTACAGCTGCATAATATTCCATCGTATGTATATACCACAGCTTGTTTAGCCACTCATCTGCTGATGGACATTTGGATTGTTTCCATATCCTGGCAATTGTAAATAATACTGCTATAAACATTGGTGTGCAAAGGTCCATTTGTGTCTTTGCCCTCATGTCCTCTGAGTAGATACTTAGCAATGGTATTACTGGGTCATATGGCAGTTCTATACTTAGCTTCCTGAGGAACTGCCAAACTGCCTTCCACAGTGGTTGTGCCATTTGACATTCCCACCAACAGTGGATAAGTGTGCCTCTTTCTCCACATCCTCTCCAGCACTTGTCATTTTCTGTTTATTGATAATGGCCATTCTGGTGGGTGTGAGATGATATCTCATTGTGGTTTTGATTTGCATTTCCCTAATAGTCAGGGAAGTTGAGAATCTTTTCATGTGCCTTTTGGCCATTTCTATTTCCTCTTCTGAGAAGTGTCTATTCAAGTCTTTTGCCCATTTTGTAATTGGGTTGTCTGTTTTTTTGTTGTTGAGTTGAACAATCTCTTTATATATTCTGGATACTAGCCCTTCTGATATATCATTTCCAAATAGTGTCTCCCATTGTGTAGGCTGTCTTTTACTTTCTTTTTATTATTATTATTTATTTATTTATTTTAAATTTGCATATGGGCAGGAGGCACCAGGGATCGAACTCCAGACCTCCAGCACGGCAGGTTGGAGCTCTGCCTGCTGAGCCACGGCAGCCGCCCTGTCTTTTACTTTCTTGACAAAGTTCTTTGATGTACAAAATGTTTAATTTTGAGAAGTTCTTATTTAGTTATTTCTTTCTTCAATGCTCATGCTTTGGGTGTAAGGTCTAGGAAACTGCCTGGTAGTATAAGATTTATAAGATATTTCCCTACATCTTCTTCTAACAGTTTTATGGTCTTAGATCTAATATTTAGACCTTTGATCCATTTTGAGTTAATTTTTGTATAGGGTGTGAGATATGGATCCTCTTTCATTCTTTAACATGTGGATATCCAGTTCTCTAGGCATCATTTAATGAAGAGACTGTTCTGTCCCAGCTGAGTTGTCTTGGCTGCCTTATCAAAGATCAATTGTCCATAGATGAGAGGGTCTATATCTGAACACTCTGTTCTATTCCATTGGTCAGTGTATATATCTTTATGCCAGTACCATGCTGTTTTGACCACCGTAGCTTCATAGTATGCTTTAAAGTCAGGTAGTGTGAGACATCGACATCATTTTTCTTTCTCAATACTTTTAGCTATTCGGGGCACCCTGCCTTTCCAGATAAATTTGGTTATTGGTTTTTCTATTTCTGAAAAGTAAGGTTTTGGGATTTTAATTGATATTGCATTGAATCTGTAAATCAAGTTAGATAGAATTGACATCTTGACTATATTTAGTGTTCCAATCCATGAATACGGTATGCCCTTCCATTATTTAGGTCTTCTGTGATTTCTTTTTAACAATTTCTTAAAGTTTTCTCTGTATAGGTCTTTTGTCTCTTTAGTTAAATTTATTCCTAAATATTTTATTCTTTTGGTTGCAATTGTAAATAGAATTCGTTTCTTGATTTCCCCCTCAGATTGTTCATTACTAGTGTATAGATACACTACCGATTTTTGAGTGTTGTTCTTGTAACCTGCCACTTTGCTGTACTCATTTATTAGCTCTAGTAGTTTTGCTGTGGATTTTTCAGGGTTTTTGACATATAGTATCATATCATCTGCAAACAGTGAGAGTTTATTTCTTCCTTTCCAATTTTGATGCCTTGTATTTCTTTTTCTTGTCTCTGGCTAGAACTTCCAACACAATGTTGAATAACAATGGTGATAGTGGACATCCTTTTCTTGTTCCTGATCTTAGGGGGAAAGTTTTCAGTTTTTCCCCATTGAGGATTATGTTAGCTGTGGGTTTCTCATATATTCCCTTTATCATGTTGAGGAAGCTCCCTACTGTTCCTATCCTTTGAAGTATTTTCAACAGGAAAGGATGTTGAATTTTGTCAGATGCCTTTTCTGAATCAATGGAGATGATCATGTGGTTTCTCTGCTTTGATTTGTTGATATGGTGTATTATATTAATTGATTTTCTTATGTTGAACCATCCTTGCATACCTGGGATGAATCCTACTTGGTCAAGGTGTATAATTTTTTTAATGTGCTGCTCGATTCAATTTGCAAGAATTTTGTTGAGGATTTTTGCATCTATTTTCATTCGAGAGATTGGTCTGTAGTTTTCTTTTTTTTGTAATATCTTTGTCTGGCTTTGGTATGAGGGTGACATTGGCTTTCTAAAATGAGTTAGGTAGCTTTCCCTCCTCTTCAATTTTTTGGAGAGTTTGAGCAGGATTGGTACTAATTCTTTCTGAAATGTTCAGTAGAATTCATATGTGAAGCCCTCTGGTCTTGGGCTTTTCTTTTTGGGGAGCTTCTTAATGACTGATTCAATTTCTTTACTTGTGATTGGTTTGTTGAGGTCGTCTGTTTCTTCTCGAGTCCATGTTGGTTGTTCATGCCTTTCTAGGAAGTTGTCCATTTCATCTACATTGTCGAGTTTCTTAGCATAAAGTTGTTCATAGTATCCTCTCATTACTTCCTTTATTTCTGTGGGGTCAGTGGTTATGTCTCCTCTTCCATTTCTGATTTTATTTATTTGCATCCTCTCTCTTCTTCTTTTTGCCAACCTCGTTAAGGGTCCATCAATCTTATTGATTTTTTCATAGAACCAACCTCTGGTTGTGGTGATTTTCTCGATTGTTTTCATGTTCTCAATTTCATTTATTTCTGCTCTAATCTTCATTATTTCTTTCCTTTTGCTTGCTTTGGGGTTAGTTTTCTGTTCTTTCTCTAGGTCTTCCAAGTGAACAGTTAATTCCTTGATTTTTGCTCTTTCTTCTTTTTTGATATAGGCATATAGGGCAATAAATTTCCCTCTTAGCACTGCCTTTGCTGCATGCCATAAATTTTGATATGTCATATTTTAATTTTGACTTTCTTCGAGACATTTACTGATTTCTCTTGTAATTTCTTCCTTGACCCACTGATTGTTTAAGAGTGTGTTGTTTAGCCTCCATGTATTTGTGAATTTTCTGGCACTCTGCCCATTATTGATTTACACCTTCCTTCCTTTATGATCTGAGAAAATGTTTTGTATTATTTCAATCTTTTAAAATTTATTAAGACTTGCTTTGTGACCCAGCATATGGTCTATCCTTGAGAATGATCCATGAGAACTTGAAAAAAAGATATATCCTGCTGTTGTGGGGTGTAAGATTCTATAAATATCTGGAAGGTCTACCTCATTTATTGCATTATTCAAATTCTCTGTTTCTTTATTGATCCTCTGTCTAGATATTCTGTCCATTGATGAGAGTGGGGAATTGGCATCTCCAACTATTATGGTAGATGTGTCTGTTTCTCTTTTCAGTGTTTGCCTCATGTATTTTGGAGCATTCTGGCTCAGTGCATAAATATTTATGATTGTTATGTTTTCTTGTTGAATTGTTCCTTTATTAGTACATAGTCTCCTTCTTTGTCTTTTTAACTATTTTACATTTGAAGTCTAATTTGTTGGATATTAGTATAGCTACTCCTGCTCTTTTCTAATTGTTATTTGCATGAAATATCTTTTCCCAACATTTTACCTTCAACCTATGTTTATTCTTGGGTCTAAGATGTGTTTCCTGTAGGCAGCATATAAATGGGTCCTGAAGACAGCATATAAATGGGTCCATTCTGCCAGTGTATGTCTTTTGATTGGGGAGTTTAATTCGTTAGCATTTAATGTTATTACTATACAGCAGTATTTTCTTCTACCATTTTTTGCCTTTTGGATTTTATATGTTATATCCTAATTTTTCTTTTTACATTTACTGATAGTCTTCATTTCTACACTCTTTTCCAACCTCTTTCTCCTGTCTTTTCATATCTGTCTCTAGTGCTCCCTTTAGTATTTCTTGCAAAACTGGTCTCTTAGTCACAAATTCTCTCAGTGATTTTTTGTCTGAAAATGTTTTAATTTCTCCCTTATTTTTGAAGGACAATTTTGCTGGATATAGAATTCTTGGTTGGCAGTTTTTCTCTTTAGTAATTTAAATATATCATCCCACTGTCTTCTTGCCCCCATGGTTTCCACTGAGAAATCTCTGCATAGTCTTATTGGGCTTCCCTGGTATGTGGTGGATTGCTTTTCTCTTGCTGCTTTCAAGATTCTCTCTTTCTCTTTGACATCTGACATTCTGATTATAAGTGTCTTGGAGTATGTCTATTTGGATCTGTTTTATTTGGGGTATGCTGCACTTCTTGGATCTGTAATTTTAAGTCTTTCATAAGAGTTGGGAAATTTTCAGTGATAATTTCCTCCATTAGTTTTTCACCTCCCTTTCCCTTCTCTTCTCCTTCTGGGACACCCACAGCACATACAGTCATGTGCTTCGTGTTGTCATTCAATTCCCTGAGTCCCTGCTCATATTTTTCCATTCTTTTCCTTATATTTTCTTTTGCTTGTTGGATTTCAGATGTCTCGTCCTCCAGTTCACTAATCCTATCTTCTGTCTCTTGAAATGTGACATTGTAGGTTTCCATTGTCTTTTTTCATCTCTTCTACATGCCTGTCATTCCCATAAGTTCTGTGATTTTTTTCAGGCTTTCAATTTCTTCTTTTTGTTCATTCCTTGCCTTCTACATATCCTCCCTCAATTCACTGTTTGATTTTTAATGAGGTTTTCCATGTCTGTTCGAACATTTTGAATTAATTGTTTCAACTCCTACATCTCACTTTAATTGTTGGTTTGTTCCTTTGACTGGGTCATATCTTTCAGTTTTCCTAGTATGATTCTTTTTTTTTTTTGGTATCTAGTCATTTAATTACCTTAATTAGTTTATTCTGGAGATTGTTTTCATTTTTTTTTTACCTAGGATTTTCTTGCTGGATGACTTTGTTGTCTATCTGTTCTTTAACATTCAGTTCAGCTTATTCTGGACCTCTAGCTTAGGTTTTGTTTAACAGATCAGAATTTTTCAATTCTTGTTTTCTTGTTTCTTGCCCTGCCTGTATGGTGCCTCCCCTCCCACCTTAGGAGGGTGTGCTTAGGTACTATAGACCCCAGCCAGATTTTCCCAGACCAAAATGGCCTTCTCTCAGGAGGAAAGAGTCACCTGCATCAGTTTTCCCTGAGGGTGAGACCCAGCAGATTGAAAGGCTTTCCTACGAAGCTTCTGGGCTCTCAGTTTTTCCTATCCTACCCAGTATGTGGTGCTTGTCTGCTTGCAGGTCCTGCCAGCATAAGGTGGTGTGGTACCTTTAACTTCAGCAGACTCTCCCTGCTGGGGGCGTGGTGGAGACAGAGGAGAAATTGTCATCTGGTTTTAATCGCTTCACTTTTCCAGACCCTGGGTCTGAACTCCTTGAGGGAGGGATTCCACCTGAACTGGTCCTCACCCCTCTCCTGGGGAGAGCACAGGATCCAGACAGACACTCAGGCAAGCTTAATTCTGCCTGTGCCTGGGGCAGTAGAGTCTGAGAAGCCTTGCAGCTGTATCCAAAGAGCAGTCAAGGGATAGAAACACAGCCACCAAAATGAAAGAGAAAAATCCTTTTCAGAGCAGGACCCCCATTCGTCAGGTTTGCCAATCAAAAGTTTATGTTGATACATTGCTCTGCATATCTCCAGATCCTACGTGTCCCCTCCTGTCCTTCAGGGCACAGAACTTTTCAAATCCAAAAAAAACCTCCGTTTTTTTTTTCTTTTTCCTTCAGCCCTGCCCCCTCTGCACCGGGGCAAAAACAAGTGACCTCCACTTTTACTCCAGGTTCAGCTGAGCTGGGGACCTATTTTTAGTAGTCAGAATTTGTTAATTATTTCTACAATTGGAGTTTGGTTGTGCTCAGCCCCTGCTGCTGGTAAACTCTCTTTCCTTTCCCCTCTGAGAACTATCCTGTGTGAGAGGGGCAATGGCCACCGTGGCTTGGGGAACTCATGGTTCCGAGGGGGCTTGCAGCTGGTCCAGCTGGTCCAGACTGGTTTACACTGTGTCTCTGGTCACTGACCCAGCAATTGTTCTGTACTATTCCTGGCTATTTATTAGCTGCTCTAGAGGACGAACTAAATCCCACACCTCCCTAAGCCACCATGTTGGCCCTTTCTCACTGCTTGCTTAGCAACCACTATTGATTGAGTCACATCTCCAGGGAGATGATCTAATTGCAGATTCAAGCACACAATACTGAATAGGGATTAGAATAAATGCTGCCTTTACAAAATGGTATTAGGATTAAAACATGGCTTTTCTAGGGTACATACATCATTTCAAACCAGAACACCTTTGATTCCTTTCTTTTGAAGTGTTTTTATCAGAAAAGGATGTTGAATTTTGTTGAGTGCTTTTCTGGTATCAATTGAGGTGATCATGAGATTTTTCCCTTTAGATTTGTTAATGTGCTGTATTACATCAATTGATTTTCTTGCGTTGAACCATCCTTGCATTCCTGGTATAAACCCCACTTGGTCATGGTGTGTAATTCTTTTAATGTGCTGTTGAATTTGATTTGCTAGTATTTAGTTGAAAATGTTTGCATCTGTGTTCATTAGGGAGACTGGCCTGTAGTTTTTCTTTCTTATAGCATCTTTACCTGGTTTTGGTATTAAAAGGATATTAGCTTCAAAATGAGTTAGATAGTGTTCCTTTTTCCTCAATTTTTTGGAAAAGTTTGAGCAGGATTGGTGTTAGTTCTTTTTGAAATGTTTGAAAAAATTCCCCTGTGAAGCCATATGCCCCTGGGTTTTACTTTGTAGAAAGATTTTGATGACTGGTTGAATCACTTTACTTGTTATTGGCTTCTTGAGATCTTCTATTTCTTCCTGAGTCAGTGTTGCTTGTGTGTGTTTCTAGGAACTTGTCAACTTCATCTAAGTTGTCTAGCTTATTGGCATATATGTTCAATCATAGTATCCTCTTATAATTTCTTTTATTTCTTCAGGATCTGTGGCAACACCCCTCTTCACATTTCTGATTTTGTTTATTTGCATCCTCTCTCTTTTTTTTCTTTGTCAGCCTTGCTAGTGGCCTATCAATTTTATTGATTTTCTCAAAGAACCAACTTTTTGTTTTATTGATTCTTTCTATTGTTCTTCTCTTCTCTCATTCATTTAACTACTTTAATCTTTGTTATTTCTCTTCTTCTATTTGCCTTTAGGTTAGTTTGCTGTTTTTCTCGAATTTCTCCAGGTGATCAGTTAAGTCTTCAATTTATGCTCTTTCTTTTTTTAAATATAGGCATTTAAGGCAATAAACTTCCCTCTCAGAACAGCCTTTGCCACATCCTATAAGTTCTGATATGTTGTATTCTCATTTTTATTCATCTCCAGGTAGCTGCTGATTTCTCTAGCAATTTCTTCTTTAACTCATGGTTGTTTAAGAGTGTGTTATTTAGTCTCCAAAAATTTGTGAATATTCTCATTCTTTGGTGGTTATTGAGATCCAGCTTCATTCCATTGTGATCAGAGAAAGTGCTTTGAATAATTTCAGTGTTTTTAAATTTATAAAGACCTGTTTTGTGCCCCAGCATATGATCTATCCTAGAGAATGTTCCATAAGCACTAGAGAAGAATATGTACCCTGATGTTTTGAGGTGTAATGATCTATATATATCTGTTAGGTCTAATTCATTTATCAAGTTGTTTAACTTCTCTATTTCCTTGTTGATCTTCTGACTGGTTGTTTTATCTATATAGAAGAGTGATGTATTGAAGTCTCCCAATATTATTGTTGAAATATTGATCACTCTCTTCAGTTTTTTTTTTTTTTTCATGGGCAGGCACTGGGAAACGAATCTGGGTCTCTGGCATGGCAGGTGAGAATTCCACCACTGAGCTACCGTTACACTGCCCTCTCCCTTCAGTTTTGCCACTGTCTGTCTCATGTATTTTGGAGCTCCTTGATTCGAAGCATAGACATTTATGATTGTTATTTCTTCTTGGTGAATTGTCCTTTTTACTAATACATAGTGTCCTTCTTTGTCTCTTATGGTGTCTTTACATTTAAAGTCTGTTTTGTCCAATATTAATATAGTTATTCCTACTTTCTTTGGTTACAATTTACATGGAAAATCTTTTTCCATCCTTCCTCTTTCAGTCTATTTGTATCCTTTTGTCTAAAATGAGTCTCTTGTAAGCAGTATATAGCTGGATTATATTTCTTAATCCATTCTGCAAATCTATATGTTTTCGTTGGTAAGTTTAGTCCATTAACATTCAAATTTATTACTGAAAAGGCATTTCTTGAACCCATCATCTTATCTTTTGTATTTTATTTGTCACATCTATGTATTATTTTCCCTCTTTCTCTTTTTATGTCTGTGTCCTCCTCCATACCTCCCTCTCCCGTCTTTTTTTTTTTTTTCAACTGTCAGAACTCCCTTTAGTATTTCTTGCAGGGCATTCTTGTAGGGCCAGTCTCTTGTTGACAATTTCTTTAAGGATTTGTTTCTCTGTGAATTCTTTAATGTCTCCCTCAGTTTTGAAGGACATTTTGGCTGGATACAAAATTCTTGACTGGAAATCTTTGTCTTTCAGGATCTTAAATATATCATATCATCGCTGCCTTCTCGCCTCCATAGTGTCAGTTGAGTAGTCTGAACTCAGTCTTATGTGATTTCCCCTGTATGTAGTAGATTGTTTTTCTCTTGCAACTTTCAGAATTTTCTGCTTCTTTTCACTTTTGACAGACTGATTAGTATGTGTCTTGGGGAAGGTGTGTTTGGATTTATTCTATTTGGAGTTCATTGAGCTTCTTTGATGTATATATTTATGTCCTTTATAAGGGTTGGGATGTTTTCCCCTATTATATCCTCAACTAATCTTCCTAGTCCTTTAATCCCCTTGTGCTGGTTTGAAATGATGTATGTACTCTAGAAAAGTCATGTTTTTTTTTTATCATTCCGTTCTACATATATAATCAGTAATTCACAATATCATTACATAGTTGCATATTCATCATCATGATCATTTCTTGGAACATTTGCATCTATTCAGAAAAAGAAATAAATGAAAACAGAAAAAAAATTATACATACCATACCCCTTACCCTTCCCTTTCATTGATCACTAGTATTTCATACTAAATTTATTTTAACATTTGTTCCCCCTATTATTTATTTTTATTCCATATGTTCCACTTGTCTGTTGACAAGGTAAATAAAAGAAACATCAGACACAAGGTTTTCACAATCACACAGTCACATCGTGAAAGCTATAACATTATACAATCGTCTTCAAGAAACATGGGTACTGGAACACAGCTCTACATTTTCAGGCAGTCCCTTCCAACCTCTCCATTACATCTTGACTAACAAAGTGATATCTACTTAATACGTAAGAATAACCTCCAGGATAACCTCTCGACTCTGTTTGGAATCTCTCAACCATTGACGCTTTGTCTCATTTCCCTCTTCCCCCTTTTGGTCAAGAAGGTTTTCTCAATCCCTTGATGCTGAGTCTCAGCTCATTCTAGGGTTTTTCAAAATCCCTTGATGCTGAGTCTCAGCTCATTCTAGGATTTCTGTCCCACGTTGCCAGGAAGGTCCACACCCCTGGGAATCATGTCCCATGTAGACAGGGGGAGGGTGGTGAGTTTGCTTGTTGTGTTGGCTGGAGAGAGAGGCCACATCTGAGCAACAAAAGAGGCTCTCTTGGGGGTGACTCTTAGGCCTAATTTTAAGTAGGCTTGACCTATCCTTTGTGGGGTTAAGTTTCATATGAACAAACCCCAAGACTGGGGGCTCAGCCTATAGCTTTGGTTGTCCACACTGCTTTTGAGAATATCAAGAATTCAACTTGGGGAAGTTCTCACCATTCCCTGAAGGGGACTTTGCAAATATTTTTTATTCACTGTTCAAATCACTCTGGGATTTATTGGGGTATCACTCTGGGCAAACCAACAAAATCTCATGTCCTACTCAAGGTTCCATGTACTTATGGTGTTCAATTAAGCTGTCCACATAAGTTATATTAGGAAATGCACTAGTCAAAATATAAATTTTGTACCAAATAGACATTTTTGCTTTAGTCTCACACATAAGTTGAAATTTTAAAATATTAATTGCCATCTCTTTTCAGCACCCTGCAGTAATGACATTCCTTTGTTCTTCCTCATGCACATTTTTGAAATTTGTACATTTAGTCACTATTATTATACACTCTAGGCATTCCTAGATTATACTATCTCAATCTTTATTGTCTATCTTTCTTTGTGATTTCATTTGTGCCCCCAGCCCTCCTCCATCATTCTCACATTCAGCTTCATTCAGTGGAAAAGTCATGTTTTAATCTTAATCCCATTTTGTAAACACAGCTGTTTCTTCTAATCCCTATTCAGCATTGTATGTTTGAAACTGTAATTAGATCATCTCCCTGGAGATGTGATGTAATAGTGAGTGGTTGTTAAAACTGGATTAGGTGACAACGACATGTCTCCACTCATTCGGGTGGGTCTTGATTAGTTTCTGAAGTCCTATAAAAGAGGAAACATTTGGGAGAATGAGAGATTCAGAGAGAGCAGAGAAGAATGACATAGCCACGAGAAGCAGAGTCTACCAGCCAGCGACCTTTGGAGATGAAGAAGGAAAATGCCTCTCGGGCAGTTTCATGAAACAGGAAGCCAGCAGAAGAAGCTAGCAGATGATGCTGTGTTCACCAGGTGCCCTTCCAGATGAGAGAGGAACCCTGACCATGTTCACCAAGTGCTGTTCCAGATGAGAGAGAAACTGTGACTGTATTCACCATGCACCCTTCCACTTGACAGAGAAACCCTGAACTTCATCGTTCTTCTTGAACCAAGGTATCTTTCCCTGGATGCCTTAGATTGAACACTTCTATAGATGTGTTTTAGTTGGGACATTTTCTTGGCCTTAGAACTGTAAACTAGCAACTCATTAAATTCCCCTTTCTAAAAGCCATTCTGTTTCTGGTGTATTGCGTTCCGGCAGCTAGCAAGCTAGAACACCTCTCTTCTCCTTCACGGACATCACTGATTCTTATATTTATGTACTTTGCTTTGTCCATCATTTCCCTGAGATCCAATTCAATTTTTTTTAAATCATTTTTTGCGATTTGCTATTTTGATTTTTTGAAATCAGTTGTTCTGTCCTCTAGTTCATTTATTCTTTCTTTTGCCTCTTCAGATCTGCTGTTGTGTACCTTGAGTAGAGTTTTGATTTGGTCTACAGCATCTTTAATCTCTGTGATAGCTGTTATTTTTCTATTTATTCTTTCAAATTCCTCTTTATGCTCTTCTAGTGTCTTCTTGATTTCCTTTATGTCATTAGCCATCCCATTTATTTTATTTCATAGAATAATAAGAACATCTTTGAGTAGTTGTTCCAAAGTCTGTGTTTCTTCCAGTGTTTTAATTTGGTTGTTAGGCTGGACTATGTCTGTCTGCATTATGATATGTTTATTGATATTCTGTTGTCTTCGTGGCATACAAATATCTTGATTGGCTTGCTTTGGAAGTTGCTTTCCTTCGGTAGTCTAAAGCCTTGTATTTAAGGGATGAAGTGGCACAGAATGCAGGGCACAGGGTGGGGCACAACAGTGTGGTGATGCACTGAGGTCAAGAAGTCAGTGCACAAACATGTGGGCACTCTGCAGCGGGAGAATGTGGCTGTGTGGGTGCATGGGTCTGGGGGCCAGACCCCTGCTGTGTGCTGGTCTATGGGGTGGGTCCCCTGTGTTCGAATGGGCAGAGCTCAGTGGTAACAGGCTGGGGTTGAGCTTGCACGGGTTGGGGGTGGATGTGACCCTGCTGAGCAGGTCAGCACCTGCCCAGAGTTGAGGGGTATGACTGGAGGCTATGTGTGTGTATGGATCTGGGAGGGCTGTAAACTGATACATACATGTGCAAAGCTCCAGGTGGGTGGGGTGGGGGTCGCATGACTGTATGGGCTGGGGGTGTGTGTACCCTGGGTATGAAGGTAAGCGCCCACAGCCTTTATGCTCTGGCAATAGCCTGCAGGAGGCAGGGAGGGGGAGGTGGGTCTCAATAGGGGCTGGGCGAGACTGTGCTTGTTCAGGAGAGATGGGTTGGGCTGGGGCTGGCGTGCACTTCGGGTGGGGGTGTGGGGCTGGTACACATGGGTGTAGGGGTGTGGGTGCGTGGGGTGGTGGGGCTGGGGCAATTGGAGTGCAGGGAGGAGGGTGTGGGTGAGGGAGTTCCAGTGCGTGGGTCGTGGGGCTGCGCATGTGAGAGTAACCTGTTCAAGGAATGGGGCTTGGCTTAGTTCCTCATCCTGGTGTCCCTGTCTGTGCACTCTTGAGGGCTCCCATCTTCCATTTGGAAAGGGGCATGTTAGGCTGTTTGCAACAGCCTGACAGTCTCCTGTTCTCTGCATCTCAGTTCTCTAGCTTTTGTAACCAGGGCCTCTCTATGTGGTGTAGAAGACCCTCCCAGGTCAATTACACCCTAGAATTACCATCTCATTTGCCTTCCCATCCCTTTTCTAGCTGTTCCTTTTGGGTTTTATTTTATGGGGATTGATTCCCAGGTGTGGGATTGCTGGGTCAAACTGTATGTATATTTCATTTTTAATAGATCCAGACTGTTTTCCAAAAAGGCTGTAATGATACATATTTTCACCGGCAATGTATGATAATTGGTCATTTTCCCCACATCCCCACAAACAGTAGGAATCATTTGTGTTCTTATTTTTTGCAAGTCTGTGAGTGTTAAGCTATGAGAGTACTGTTATTTTAATCTACATTTATTTGACTAAACTTCTATTCCTGTGCTTATTAACTACTGTAATTTGTTCTCCTATTCTTTTCCTTTTTTTTTATCCTAGTGGATTGCCTTTTTTCTTCCCAGTTTGTAGAAGCTGTTTGTATATTATAGATTTTAACTTGCTATATGTCACATGGATTTCAAATGGTTTCCTGTTCTATTTATTCCCTTTTGACTTTGCTTAAGGCATCTTTTGCCATATGCGATTTGGAATTTTTATGTAATTAAATCTATCTTTTTCTCTTGCAGTTTCTGGCTTTTTGATCTTGGTATTAAAAACTTTTCTGGATAAATATTTTTTATCCTGAATATTGTTTACATTTACATGTTTAAACCATCTGAAATCTAGTTTTTATATGGTCATTGTGAGAGGTAAGGGTTCTACCTTATTTTCTCCCTCACGGGACAGTCAGCTGTGGCACCATCACTTACTAAATGAAGTACCCTCCTTTTTACACTGAACTGAAATTCTACCATTGTTATGTATTAAATCAAATCTACATTGAGAGTTATTTCTATACTTTTTTTCTCATCTATCCAATTAGTATTCTTAAAATATTTTATAGTGGTAACATATACAGCATAAAATTCCCCATCTTAACCATTTCCAGGTATACAATTCAGTGATGTTAATTGCATTCACAGTGTTGTATTGCCATCACCACTTTATTTCTCTACTCTTTAACTGACTTTTTTCATCATTTTCTTGACCATTCCTGAATAGGTGTTGGCAGTTGGAAAGGACTCAGGGTTTTGGATAAATCCTCAGAGTTGATGTCCTTGACTAGATTTGAAGGGTAGGTGGCCCTGACTACTACATGCTCCTTCCAAGATCCCCCTCCTGCATATATGGGAGTGTTTCTGTATTGTATGATTATACACTTTGCTACGCCTTCTTTTTTCCCTAACAGCCTTGCCAACCCCTCAGCATCCCCCCCACTACTGTCCTCTGTCAGGGCTAGTCTCATGTCAGCCTTTATCCTTATTTACCTCCATCATCATGAGGAGCCCCAGCCTCTCAGCTCTGCCCTCCTCCCTGCATCTAGTTCCCAGCTGGCCCTATTTTCTCTTCTCTGGTCCCACTTCCTTAACTTCTGAACTCCTCCACCAAGTCCCCCAGAACTCAGGCATGGAAGGCCCTAGGATCTGTCTTCTTTGGACATTTCCTTCACCTTCTAGTTCTTCTGGAAACCTGGCTGTCCCCAAAGATACTATTTCCACCATCACCCCTTCAAGTGGTGGCTGTTTTTTCCCTCACTCCTCCTGACAATGGGCCAAGTGGGATTGGTGATATCCTTGCTCCTCATTACTGCTTCCCAAACATGTTCCTTTCCTCTTCCACCAAAGCTCCCAGTTTTAAAGGTAATGTTACTGGACAATGCCATGATTGCAGCCATTGCAGTTCTCATTGCAACTCATTGCAGTTCTCTCCGGCATTTTTCCTGCCATAGTTCTGGATGCTTCCAGTGTCCGTATAGATGACCCCTCCCACCCCCTGGCCTCTCAGTTGCTGATTTCTTTCCTGTATTGACCCACCCTCACCTAACCACAATGCTGTCCCTGATGGTCACAAGTGAGGCTCTGCTGCTGTCAACAGTAGACCTCTCATCTTTGGGAGTTGCTTTTTTCCTGGCCCACCTGAGATGTGAGCTGCAGACAACCTCTCTTCATTTTCTCTTCCACTCTTTCTTGATCACCATTGCTTTGAGCATCACCTTCCCCATTTTGTAGTTTAGGGTCTTACCTATCTCCTAGTTTCATCACAGGTGGAATTCTTGTTACTACATACATTGATTTGGGTTAACTTACCAGAGATTATAGAAGAGATTGACTGTGTGAGCCATTTATCTATAGCTATATGACTTAGTGGCTTAAAAGAACAACCTTTTTATTTGCTTGGTTCTGTAGCTCAGCAATTTGACTTGGTTCAGCTGGGCAATTCTTCCACCAGCCTGAGCCAGGATCACTCATGCGGTGGCAGTCATCTGGTCACTCGACTGGTGGTGGATGGCTTGAGATATTGGCCAGTTGTTGCTGGCCTTCAGTTGGGCCTCTCTCTCTCCAGGCATTCTCTTATCCTCAAAGAGGTTAGTTCAGGCTTCTTTACATGATGGTTTCAGGTGGTGATGGAGAGAGAGAGAGAGAGAGAGAGAGAGAGAGAGAGAGAGAGAGAGAGAGAGAGAGAGAGAGAGAGAGAGAGAATAGAAAGCTGCCTTTGGTGAGCTGACCTCAATCCTCACAAAGTCACTTCTACTACATTCCACTGGTCACAGCAATTCAGAAGCCCAACTCAGATTTAAGGGGGTCAAGAAATAGACTCCATCTTGCAGTGGCAGGAGCAGTAAAGACACATTGCAAAGGGGTGTGTATTTAGGACAGGAAGAAGTTGCTTCCAAGTTTTTTTTGTTGTTGTTGTTAACTACCACATTTTTAACTTGTGCACCTGGGGAGTTAGAGTTTCTTTGGTTCGTTGACTGAAACTTGGATTCATTAGTAACCTACATTCAGTGAGCTTGAGATGCTAGAACTTCTCTGGAATAGTATAGAAGAAGAAATTTGAAATGTAGGAAGGGGGCTCTACCTTAATGAAGATGGAAGAGTGAGAAGCTTCAGGACTCCATTCTCCTACAGAACCTTTGAACAATCAGTAAAAACTGGAAGAAACATCTTTCTTGAAACTCCAGAAACAGTTAAAGGACTGAAGTAACAGGGTAAGCATTGAATTAAGAAAAAGGCTAGGTAAAAGTGGTAGGATCACACGGTGCCCTGGCTGGCCCTTCCTTCACCACTTACCAGCTCAGCACAGAGCCAGGCTGTACTCCCAGTGCACATCCCTGTTCTTCAGGGAGCAGAGTAACCCTGGTGCACGTACTGGAAGCATGAATATCTGGACCAACCTGTCTGGTATGGCCTGAAGAATTTGCTGTCCTAGAACTTTAGCTGTTTATAGAAGGCTATTCAAAGAGCTCTCCTACAGAACTCCATGGGAAAACAGTCCAATTACGCTGCCTGGGGTGAGAGATTGCTGGCTGTAGGATATACAGTACAGTGCCTGGGACCATGATGAAATTGTTTTCTAGGGAAGAGGGGTCATCCAGTAAACAATAAATGCCTAGCATGCTCAGAAAGGCTCAGTGCATTCCATGCTTTGACCTTTAGCTATTTTCTAAACTCTTTGTATGTATAGCTCTGAAGAACACTTGCAGACGTCACACTGCAAAGACTGGGAAAGGTGCTTTCTTTTTTCCCCTTCTTTGTGGTTTATTTGTTCATTTGTTTTTGCTAGCTCCTGACATACTAGGAAAGCTCTATAATAACACTAGCTCGGTGCAAGCTTAAGGAACAGACGCCTCTGAGTCTGAATCCCAGTGATAAAATTAAATATCAAAATGCCCATGTTTCAACAAAAGATTACAAAATATATAAAGAAACAGGAAGTGATGGCCCAGGAAAAAGAGAATTAGAAACCATCAATGAGGAGGATTAGATCTGGGACATTCCAAAGACTTTTAAAAAATGAACCTAGCACAGTGCAATGGTGGCTCAGTGGCAGAATTCCCACCTGCCATGCCAACGACCCAGGTTCACTTCCCAGAGCCTGCCCATGCCAAAAAGAAATAAAAATTAAGATAAATAAATTAAAAAATGAACCTAAACACACTCAAAGAGCTAAAAGAAAAAATGGACAAAGAACTAAAGGAAATTAGGAAAACAATAGATTAATAAAAGGAGAACATAAATAAAGAGATGGAAATTATGAAAAGGAATCAAACAGTGCTGAAGGCTCCAGTAACAGAAATAAAAAATTTCTTAAAGGAGTTCAACAGCAGATTGGAGCTGGCAGAAGAAAGAATCAGTGAACTTGAAGATAAGACAATTGAAATAATCTGATAGAGCCACACTGTGCCATTTTATAATCAAACTGTTAAATGCCAAAGATAGAAAATTCTGAAAGCCACAAATAGGGAGCAGTGCATCACACACAAGACAGCCTCAATAAGATCAAGCACTGATTTCTCATCAGAAATTATGGAGGCAAGAGAGAAGTGAGAAGACATATAAAAAAATGTTAACCAAGAACACTATATGTGGCAAAACTATCTTTCAAAACTGAGGTAGAGATTAAGACATTCCTAGATAAATAAAAGCTGAGAGCAAGATGTGTTAATGGGATGGTGTTCTAGTTTGCTAGCTGCCGGAATGCAACACACCAGAGACGGATTGGCTTTTAATAAAAGGGGATTTATTTTGTTGGTTCTTCAGAGGAAAGGCAGCTAACTTTCCACTGAGGCTCTTTCTTACGTGGAAGGCACAGGATGGTCTCTGCTGGTCTTCTCTCCAGGCCCTTGGGTTCCAACAACTTTCCCCGG
>PVIY010043464.1:0-20353 GCA_004026745.1 Myrmecophaga tridactyla
CACCCCACAGGCGCCCCCCACCCCATGGAAGCTTCCACCCCACAGGCGCCCCCACCCCACAGGAGCCCCCATCCCACAGGAGCCCAAACTCCAGCCTCACAGATTCACAGCTGGGTCGCAGCGCGCGCTCGCTGCCCAGAAGGCGTGTGGCCCCTCTGCCCGCGCAGGAGGAGACTGAGGCCGGCGAGGAAAGAGCCGCTTGGAAACCCCGTTGAACCCAGGGTCACAGGAGCGCATGGGCCATGCAGCGTCCTGGAGCTGGGAATTGAGGGCCCTGCTCTGCCCGTGGAGGGGCTGACCCCGGGCAGGGCGGCACTGCCAGGTGGAGCCGGGATGTGAGGGACGCAGAGGGGGAAAGTGCCGGCACTGCCCAACCCGCGAGACCCTGTCCACCACGCAGTCCCCTGTGCCCCCAGGCATGGGTCTTCAGCATGCTTGCATCTCAGGGTCCAGCCGCCCATGTGGGGGAGCCCTGCATGGATGAGGAGCAGCCCCTGCGCACACGAGTCCCTGGGTGCATGAACCCCTGGGTGGATGAGCTCCTGCGTGGACCAGACCTCGTGTGGGCAATCCGCTGTGTGGAGAAAACCCTGGGTGGATGATAAACTATGTGGACCAGCCCCTGGGTGGATGTGAACCAGCCCCTGGGTGGATGTGGACCAGCCCCTGGGTGGACCAGCCCCTTTGGTGGATGTGGACCAGCCCCTGGGTGGACCAGCCCCTGGGTGGATGTGGACCAGCCCCTGGGTGGACCAGCCTCTTTGGTGGATGTGGACCAGCCCCTGGGTGGACCAGCCCCTGGGTGGATGTGGACCAGCCCCTGGGTGGACCAGTCCCTGGGTGGATGTGGACTAGCCCCTGGGTGGACCAGCCCCTGGGTGGACCAGCCCCTTGGGTGCATGTGGACCAGCCCCTGTTTGCACCAGCCGGGCAGAGACGCTCCAGGAGCCCTTCCCCAGGGACCTGCTCTTTCTCTAAGGCAGGTGCACAGGGCTGAGTGTTCCTCCCTCATGGCTCATGCCTCTTTTCTTTCTATGTCAGTGGCTTCACTTCACTTATATGCCCCACAATGCCCCGTGGGGAGTGTGCAAGCCCAGGGCTGGGGCACTCTCAGGGTGGCAGACCCCACATCTTCTGGTGGCTGTGGCGGAACCACTCCTGGGATGGCTTTAACGAGCCGCAGCTCCTGGCTCCCCTGGAGGCCACGGGTCCAACCGGGCAGCACCACCCAACCTCGGCCTCCTCACGTGGCCGTCCTCTCTCTGCCCACCTGTGCCCAGAGTTCTCCTCCACAGCAGGACGCCCGGCCTTCCCCCTCCTCCAGTCTGAGACCCTGTTAACTAGGGACCTGTTCAGGGGCCAGGGCACCAAACAGGGCCACTGGAGGCCACAGGCTGGGGCTCAGTGCCTGTTTTGGGGAGGACACATCTGGCACGTAACAGTCGCCACGGCCAGTTTTAGAATGTTTCCATCACCCCACAAGGAAATCCCCAACCCTCCAGCAGCCTCCTCGTTCTCCCAGCCCCCCACCCCCCACCCCTGCCTGGCCCTTGTGAATCACGGCTCCTGTCCCTAGGGACCCACCTGTTCGAGACATTTCACAGTATCAAAATCCTGTGGAGGGGCTTTTGTGACTGCTCCTCTCCCTCGGCACCCCATTTCCAGGGCCCCCCCAACACCGAAGCCTGGGCCTCTCGCCTCTCTCTGCACTCCCTGCCCCCATTTCCCGAACCCTCTCCCTGCTCTCAGGGGGTGGGTGGCCGCTGGCTCCCCGCTGTCCAGGCTCCCCCGGCCCAGGTGCCCCCTCCCCCTGGAATGCTCCACTTAATCCGGGGCAGCCTAGCCCCAGCCCACCGCCTCCTGCCCCAGGAAACACACGTCTTTGTCCTGGCCACGATTTGAAAGGTTTTAAGACAAACTGACTTGCTGCTGACAGCCCTAATTCCTTTCTTCCTCTCCAGTGCTCCTGTCTCTTCTCTCTCTCTTTTTTTCTCACTGACAAGAGTTTTTAGATGCTGTGCGTCTGAGCTTTCTGCCCTTGCCCTCCAGATGTCACCTTGGAATGGCGAGTGACATTAAGCGCTTACGGACTCCAACTCGGTTCCAACTGCTCTTGCAGCGTGTCGTCTCCATGCCACAGGACGCCGAGGCTCGCGGAGATGCTGGATTTCCCAAGGCCACTCACCAGTGTACGGCAGAGGCAGGATTTGAACTCCTGGCTGTGTGGCTGCTTCTGCATGCTCCCAGGACCAAGTTCCATGACCAGCAAGCCGTGGCTCTGACGATTTCTTCCAGGGCCTCAGCCAAGGGGGGGTCACCGCGGGCTCCACAGCAGCACAGGTGCCTGGAAGTTCCATCAAGGCCAGCCCGGAGCTCTCCCCAGCCTCTGCGAAGGAAAAACACAGAGGGACGTGTTTAAAGAGCTTTCTAGAACCTTGTTAATAGTCACTAATGACAACCGTCATGTCATCGGTATGCTAACTGCTTCTCTCTCCACCCTCTTCCCGTGGCTCCGAAGCCTCAACAAGCACTTCCAAGCTTTGCCACGTCATATCAGAGTCACTTCACAGTTAGGAGAGCCTCGTTCCCCAATACGTCCCTGCTAACCCCCCAAACCCTCATGTTCCACCTCCCAACATCTTTCCAAAGAGGAGGATTGAATGAAAATATTCACCAGCTGACGCTAAGCACTGGGGAGCTACCCAAATATAGGATGGGGTGAGAGGAGAGGGCTGGGCGGTGCAGCCCCTAAACACCAGCCAAGGAGCCGAGGTTGATCCTGGCAGCCCTGGAGAGCAAGGAAAGACCCCACAGGGTCCACAGGGTGAACAGACCTGCTCGCTCGATCAGAAAGCATGCGTGTTTACGGATCCGGGTCTGCACAGCAGCTGGTGAGAGACCTGCAGGGTGGATTGGGACCATGAGCAAGCCGTGAACGCACAGCTGCTGCTGTGGGTAGCAAAAGGGGCGCCTCAGTGAACACACTCAAATTCCAGGGAGCCTAGAACCCGGGGGCAGGGAGGCTGTCCACCGGGCTACGAGACCTGCCTGAGTCTAGCTCTCAGCAACCCAAGAAGCCAACAGGGACTGACGGGAAGGGGGAAGGAGGGGAGGGGAGGGAGCAGCCCCAGAAGTGGGCTGGCAGGTAAAGTCGACAGAGGCAGTGTGGAGCCTCGGGCGGGGGTGGGAGGCGGCTTCCAGATCAGGGACGTCTGCTGTGACGACTGGACAGCCAGTCACTTGTCAGCATTCATGGTCTGGAGGATAGGGGCTTGGCGTGTCTTGACCAGACAGTTTCAGGAGCCACGGGGCTGACGGCTGGACTGGGGCTGAGGGACTCACCATCCAGGCGGCCCCCTGCACGGCTGGCCGCTCCTTTACACGTGCCCCCACGGAGCTGCTGGCCTGTCCTCTCAGCACGACGCCTGCCAACGCAGAGGCAGTGACCCGGAGGCCAGCGCACACCTGCAGTGATTTCCCGAAGCCTCGTGCTGGCACCTCCACCAGAGCTGTCAACCGCATCGGCCGGCCGGTTCAGATCCGCTGTGGGAGGGAACGACCCAAGAGGCAGGGCTCAGTGGGGCCTTCTTGGAGGCTGGCCACCGCTAAGCGTGTTTAGCAGACCCTGGCCAAGCATTAGGAAAGCGCCAACCCTGGTGAGAACCTGTGATACCTGTCACCTCAGTGACACTTCAGCAGCTCCAGCGGGCACAGGGCCGGCACTCACTGAAAAGGGCTGGGTGAACAACCCCGAGACACAGATGTGATCACCCAGGCCTTGCCACACCCCAGCCCCCTTTATTTGTGATGAATAAGAAAACTGAGGCCCAGAGCTGTCAAGCCACTTGCCCAAAGTCACACAGCCAAGGTGGATGCACTGAGTTCAAGGCCAGGCAGGTCTGGCTTCAAAGCCAGGGCGCTGGCAACCTGCTGGGCTGTCTGGGTAGACCTGGTGTCATTGAAGAGGACAGCTCCCTACCTCTCAGAGCCAGGTCTCCAGCGTATGGGACCCCAGGAGAACTCTTTTTGAGGGGGAAAGCTAAGGCCTCACAGGCTGGGGTCTTTCCCCCAGGCAGCCAGGCTGGGTGCCCTGAGCAGACCAGGGAAGGCATTAAGTCACCTGTCTGAACATTTCCACCTCTGTCTGACCTCAGCAGGTACTCCTGACTCTCCCCCTCAGGAACTTCTGGTCAGAGCCAGAGTCCCCAGTAAGGCCAGGAGGAAGGATAAGGCTCGGGGGACGGCCTGAGCCCCGACTTCAGTGGAACCTTCCTTCCCAGTGGGGCCTGGACCCCGTTCTTATTGCACCCTCGCAGAACCTTCCAGGCCAGACATCTGGCAGCATGGAGAGGTCTTCCAGCCCTGTCTCCAACTGCACCCCTGAGCCACCACCCAGCTCAGTCCAGGAGATCCTTCCTCACGGAGCCATGGAGGGAGCATGGGTGGGGGTCACACTACCTGGGGCTCGGCTCGCATCTCCGCCCTGCGGTGGCTGAATCGTGCCCCACACAGGCAAGCTCAGGTCCTACTCCTGGCCCTGGGAACGGGAGCTCATTCCCACTGGGGTCTGGAAGAGCCCGTTCCTTAAGCTGAGGCCAAATTGAATGAGGCAGAGCCCTTAAAAGCGCAGGAAAGTTCTACCCAGTAGGAGACTGAAGGAAATGGACGAGCAGGTGATGGAGGCGGGAATGAGCTATGGGTGGGTTGCTGGCAGGCCACCACTGGAACGTTTTGGACATCAAAGAAAGTGCGATCAGACGTCCAGCCCCCAGGCCTGCCTTTTAAGCCCCCAGTGTGGGCTTTGTCACAGCAGCCCCAGGGGAATAAGCCGTGGATTTGCTGTAGCTTGGAGAGGAGGGTGACTGCTGAGCTGCAGTGGCCTTATCTTTCAGACTAGCTGGCAGTTTAAAGGACCTGCCATCTCAATCTCCACAGGGGGCAAGGGGCCCTGACGCCTACTCCCAGCGCCCCTCCCTTGTTGGTGTAAGACTAGGAGCTCCAGGGTCCCCGGCTGGGCTCAGGGAGCGGGGCTGTGATTTCGCCCTCCTGCCTCCTGCCTGTCCCTGGGGCCGAGTGGCTTCCAGCCCCTACAGCTCCAGCACACTCGGTCCTAGTCTCCACGGGGCCGGGACTGGCTGTCACAATGGGGCTTCACTTGTTGGGTTCCTTCCTTTTTCTCTTTATTTCCCATGGCAAAGGGTCACTTTGAAGGGCTTTGTGGGCTCCAGAGTGAACATTTGGTAGTAAGTTTTGATTTACTTGATCTTCCAAATAGCCTGTTAGTAAGCTGATCACGAGAGACCCCAAGTAAGCCCAGAACCTTCCACGGCCTTGGGAGGGCATCAAGTGGGCAAGCCTTAGCGCCAGGAGGAGGGGTCCACAAGACGCCCAGGCTGCTGGTGGCCGTCGGTGCTGACCGAGCCGAGCCTGCAAGCTTGCCCACTGCCCCCCCCCCCCCGCACCCACCGCCCTGCTCCCAGCGCCTCCCTTCCCCATGGCCTCTCCCTGAAGTTTCACATCTAACCCCTAAGTGCCTCCTGGGGCCCCAGGCCCGCTGACCCCAAGAGCTGCTCAACCCAAGAGGGCGCCCCATTTCTGCAGATGCAGTTGCTCCCCAATGCCTGCAAGAGGGTCGAGATGAAGTGCCATCCCCCACTCAGCCCCCGCACTGCCCTCCTGGGGCAAAGAACCTGCCCCTGTGACCTAGAGAGGAATTTGCAACGTGTCCCCGGCACCCCCACCCCCACCCCACGGCCCGGCGCCTGACCCAAGGGCAGCCACCTGTGCGTTGCTCTGGACATCTCTGCTTGCAGCTCCGGCAGCCCGCAGCAGGACAGGGCTCCAGGCACACAAGGCCAGGCCGCGCCAGCTCGCACAGGACAGGCGGTGCCCAGGGCCCGGCAGAACAAAGCCAGGCTGTGTGCCTCTGCCCTGGGCAGGATAGCTCCTCAGCTCCCCGGCCCTTAGATCCATCAGTGGACAGAGGTATCATGACCTCTCGGGCCAGGTGGGCAGCGGGAGCCGCCTCTCACCCACCACCCTGCAGCGCACGCCTTCTCACGACCTGCTCGCAACCCCCCAGGGCCTCTCGGCCCTTTCTTGCCTCCCCTTCTCCAGCCACGGCTTATCAGACTCTGATTTGCAAACACGCGCTTGCGTCCCGGTCCCCTGGTCCGGGGTGCCCTTCCCCGCTCCTCTGAGCCACTCACACCGATGATTTTCGAGGCAGCTCACATGCCCAAGTGCCCCCCACGCTGCCCCAGCGCACCTGCCTGTCTTCCCACTTTGCACATGGAAACTGTCCGTGTCCATGTCTGCTCGTCTCCCAGCACCCAAGGAGCTGGGCCGTCTCCTCCGTTTCCCTGGGGCTGGGCGCGTAGCTATTCTCCAGCAGGCCCTCGCACGGCCAATGAAAGGAGTGATTGGCCTGTTTCTGCGGGTGCAAGGCACTGCGGGGAGACACCGTAACTGACAACCACGGACAGGAAAGCTGAGTGCCCAGCCCTCGGCAAGGATGTGGGGCATGAACAGGCAAAAACGAAATAACGGTCAAGAGACCGCAAGATATGCAACGCCATGAAGCATCCCTCCACTCGTGGGCGTTGGAGGTCCAGGTGGGGGGAAGGGACTTAGGCAGCAAAGAGGTTCGTCCCACACGCGGTGAGCCAGCTCCCCGCCGAGCAAGCACCCAGACGCAGGGGAGGAGCCCAACCTGCAGACCAGGCGGTCCGGGAATGCTTCCCAGAGGAGGTGGCGCTTGGGATGAACCACAGAGATTTAAAGAGACATCTCAAGCACAGCAACCAGAACAAACACAGCAGAGATGTAAGAAATCGACTTCAGAAAACTGCCCCAAGAAAGCAAAAAAAAAAAAAAATTTAACCAGCCTGAGCAGAGCGTTCTGTGAGCAGGGAAGCTCTTGTGGGGCTTTTCATGTATTGGAAATGTTGGGTTTTATTCCAAGAAAATATGCACAGCCTGATCCAAGGCCACCCCCACCAGGCCTGCCCCCAACAGTCTGATGTTCCATTGCTCAAACCCAGAGGTTAAGCAAATTGTCTCTTAACACTTTGATTTCAATTTAGTTTGAGATGTTTTCTGCTTAAAATTCTTCAGTACTTTTTACTAAAGGAGGGACGGTGGCCAGGGTGGAGAGCGAATGAGCCAGGCCGACTCGGGTTCGAAGCCCGACCCCACCCCTGTCCAGCGGAGCTACCCTGAGCTTTAGCATCATGTGATAAAGCCGGCATGCCCGCTGTCCCTGCTGACCCTGCCTGGGGCAGGCTATGTGCCAGGGACTGTTCTGGTCACTCTACAGCAGCCTCGTACCAGAATCCCCATCCTGCACACGGGGAAACTGACGCACAGAGGAGGACGCATGTTCCAAATACGTGGCAGTGTTGGGATTTGAACCCAAGACTCCATGGTCTGCTCACTGAGACATTCTCTGAGCTTCACTGGCCTCGTGTAAAATGTGGAGAATAATCGACAGCTGTCCGCTGCTGCTCTTACGCGACCTGAAGTCGTACGGCACCCTGAATGGACCTGCGGGAGCGAGCCAAAGCCCCATTCACGTTTCCAGGAGACTCACCCTCTGTATTTTAATGTGAGTCAGGCCCAACTGCAGCATGAGCAGGCTTTCCGGGGTAATTCAGCCTTCGCATTTGTTTCAAATATTTTTTCTTCTTGAGAATGTTTCTAAGGAACCGTTCTGTGCATTTACCTATTTCTCACTCCCACAGATTCTTTTCTTCTCCCATCAACTGTTCTGACATGCAGCCTTTGGTAGGCAGGCGTGCAGAGCTCCGGCCCAGAAGCCCCGTGCGCCTGTCCCCTCTCAGAGGCCGGGGAGCTTCGTGGGCCTGGCCTTAGACTAATGAAGACCAGAGTTCTGCTGTGAGCACTTGCAGAGGGGATGGAAAGTTCACACTGAGACCACCAAGCCTTTTCATCCCAGATCTTAACCCCTTGGCCCCCGGCACGGAGGAGAACGGAGCCGAGTTTGGCAGGCATCTGAGTCTCTTGCAGGCAAAGACACGTTCCTTCCATGCTTGGAATTTGATGTCTGCAAAATAATAAACATAAAACTAGGTAGCACTTTTTCTCCCCGCCTGCTATGTGCTGCACGCTGGCTGAGGTGGCTCCCACAGACACTGTCATTGAATATTACGTCCTCACATGGTCTGCTCTTTGGGGCCCCCACCCCACCCCAACTAGTTTGTTTGTTTGTTTTTTCAGAACCTTCGCCTTTTTTTAAATTAAACTGTTTTGGAACAATGAAAAAAAACATTACATTCTCTCTACTCTCAGTAGGGACTGAGCCCTGATCCTGCCCCCCGCCCCAGCCCCATTTCACATGTGAGGAGAGGGGCGTCTCTGCCTTTGGTGACCCTATAAGAGAGTAGCACTTGGTGCTGCCTCAGGAAATGCTCCGGGAAGTGGGGGAATCGCTCCCAGAGACAAACACGGTGCTGCGAGCTGTACTCCTACCAACACGGGGTGGCAATGCTCAGCCACCTGGGGCCCAGGACACGCGAGCACCGGGATGCACGGGGGTCTTCTTTGCCTGCCTCGCCTGCTCCCCAGGGCGGCTTTGTCTCCACCACCAGCATATGGGCAGATGGAGGCCAAACCTGGGCGTTTTAATTCACCATCATTGAGTACCTACTGTGTGCCTAGCACAGTGCTCTCTGCATATCATCTACCTCGTGAGGTTTCAGATGAAGACACTGAAACTCAAAGAGCTGACACTGCAGAATCTGTCTGCTGC
Organism: Myrmecophaga tridactyla; assembly: GCA_004026745.1. Taxonomy (NCBI): domain Eukaryota; kingdom Metazoa; phylum Chordata; class Mammalia; order Pilosa; family Myrmecophagidae; genus Myrmecophaga; species Myrmecophaga tridactyla. The sequence goes on from PVIY010043464.1 coordinate 8,771, forward strand.
TTGCTGCTGTGTTTCCAGGACCGCTTGTTGAATCCATGAAAGAATGAGTGCATGAATGCATGAGCAAAGGAACTGAGCCGAATGAGCAGTCAGCTGGCAGTGTGAGAACTCGAAGTCGCTGAGAGCAGCTCTCCCAGGGCACCCAGTACAGACGATGTGGAGATGGCTGGGCAGACCACCCCTTTGAAGGACATAGGATGAGCCAATCAGCCTCACGGGAAGCTCACGGTCTTGTCTTGCAGGAGCACTGGGCTAGAGCTCGGGCGACCCGGGCCCGGCTCCACCTTGGCTGTGGCCTGGCGGGCTCAGTTGGGCAGGTCTGTTTCCCTGTGGCGTCCTCGGTTTACCCTCCTACAAAATGGAACTCTAGTGCCTGCCTGTTCCCATCCAGGGTTACGAGGGTGGATGAAGTAAGGTGTGAAAGGGGTTGGAAGGGTAATCCCATGCCCATCAATCCTGTCCCCTCTGTGTCTCTATCTTCCCATCTGGTCGAGTGTACAGTGGGCACTGCCATCTCACAGGCCAGAATTGTGATCAGCAGGAGTTTCACACTGCAAAACTCTGGGGTCTTCATGTATCCCATAGTCTACATGAATGCACACACGCACACATACACACACACACACACACACAGAATTGGCCAGTGCTCAGAACCTGGCCATTCGAGACCAGAGCCTATTTGGAGAAGGCCATGTACTCTGTGTTATGCCAAGCGAGGAGTAAGGAAAGATACCCCGTGCCCCCAGGAGCTCTCAGAGAGGGGGTGCAGACTTGCAGAGTGGAGGTGGTGGCATCTCCCTTCACCCTCCTTCCTGCAGATCTTCCAAGAGACCAGCAGACCAGAGGGGGCCAAGATCCCTGCCCTGAGAAAGTCTGGACTGCTGCCCTCCGGCCTCCAAGCCCTGAGCTCAGCCCTCCTCTTCTCCTCTAACGGCAGGTGGGTCCTTGGATCAGTAGGAGGGTGGGGAGATTCTAAGGAGAGGTCTTCAGCTGGGCCCCTGGCTCCGTCCACCCAGCCCTACCTCAGTTCCTGGCACATTGCAGTGTGGGACAAGGGGGCCTGAGAGCGGAGAGACCACCCCCCGCCCCCAGAGTCATGAAACTCGTGGGAGAACCACTCAGAGCCAAACCCAGGTCCAGGCTCCCAGCCTCCTGCTTTTCCACCACCCTGCAAGGCTCCCTCTGGCTGTGCAGCCACTGGGCTTGGCAGGGGCTCCCAGGAAGGAAATCTCAGCCGGGCTCAAAACACCCAGACGGATGAAAACAACTCCCAGCCCTTCCCTTGGGTAGGATGGTTGGAATCTGGAGAAAGACCTGGAAACTGCATTTGCTCTTGAATGTCTGGCAACACCCCATTCACCTGGAAAGCCCCGGCCCCCACCGTGCGCCCTGGGAGGCCTGGGCTGGGTGCCCAGACACAGCGGGTCCCTTCTCCGGTGGGGCACTGACGGTACCCGGCTTTTTCCACGCGCCCCACCCCGGGCTCTAAGGTCTCGGCGGAAGAGGAAGGGCAGAGCGTCCTGCCTGGCGCTCGGGGTCCGGCCGGCCTGCGCTCGCCTCTGCTCGGTGGGGGGGCGGACGCCCGGGGAGGGCGGTAGGCGCGGCCCAGGGCTCGCTGGGCTGGGCTCCGCGTGCCTGGCACCGTGGCACGCGGCGAGGGCAGGCGGCTGTCGCCCGCCCAGGGCTGCGCGGCACCGAGGCCATGGCACGCGGGGATCCCCCTCTGGCCGGTGGCGGCTCTGGCGCCGGGTGTCGCGGCCCTTCCCGGGCGCCTTCCAGGAGGCGGAGCTGACCGCGCGCGAGCTCTGCTGCCGGCCGCCGCCCCTGGGGGAAGACGCGGGGCCCGCTGCGCCCCAGCCCGGCTGGCCTCCTCCGGGGAGCGCCTGTCCCTGTGCGCCCAGGCGGGCCCTGACCCTCGGGGGCCCGCGGAGAGCGGGGTGTCGGCCGCCAGGCGGGGCCGCAAAGCAGAACCAGATGGGGAGCCCATTACCGCTCTACAAAGGAGGTGGCCCCGCTAATAAACGTATTTACTGGGTTAAATAAATACGCGGAGGGCTGTTAAAAGCCTGGCCCTGTGACTCCGAGTCACCGACATTTTTCACTTGTCAGAAAGGGGCTTTGGGAAGCTTTCAGGCGGCCTGCCTTCCTGCCCGTGTTTACACGTCCACTCTCCCCAGCACTGAGAAGAAAGGGCCTTTGTCCAGAGTGGGGGGTGGGGGGGCTGCAAGCGGGCAGGGGGCACCCGCAGACCGCGTGGGCCGGGGCGCCCTGAGGGTGCCGTGAGGAGAGGCGTCTGTCCTAGGGGAAGCTCTTCCAAGGAGGAGTCTGCTCAAATCTTAAAAGCAGCATTTCTCCAAACTGACACTGCAGTAGTTTTGAGTTTTCATCGCTATACCCTTAAAAATATATTTATATAGATATGTATAAATACACACACATATATATAGTAGAAACAAAATTTACCATTCTAACATTTTTAAAGTATACAATTTAGTGGCATTTGGTATATTTGTACAACCAACATCCCCATCTAGTTCAAAACATTTTCATCACCCCTGTGCCCACTTTGGGAGGGACACTCCCCATTTCTCCCATTCCCAGCCCCCGGCAACCACCAATCTCCATCTCTTTGGATTCGGCTATTCTGGGCTTCCTATAAATGGAATGATGCAATGTGCGGCCTTCTGTTGTCTCTGTGTCTGTCTCCTCCACTGTGAGTGTGTTTTCCAGGGTCAGCCATGTGGCCGCATGCTTCAGGACTCCCTTCTTTTAATGGCGGGTAGGAGCCCATTGCGCAGCCCTACCTCATTTTATTTAGCCAGTCATCGGCTGATGGACATTGGCACCAGAGCACAAAAGCCTTTTGACCATTGTGCACGGTGAAGCCAGAAACATTCACGTACAAGGTTTTGTTTGAACACCTGTTTTCAATTTGGGGGTACACACCTAGGAGTGGAATTGCTGGATTGTGTGATTATTCCATGTTAAACTTCTGAGAAATTCCAAACTGTTTGCTGTATCTTTTTGGGCCTGGTAGGAAGTCGAGGTATGCAGAGACATTTTTTCATTCAAATTTTCAAATTCTGATAGGACGGTGAGTCCACGCTACAAGCACAAGAGAGAAAAAGAAGGCCAGCATCTGACAAGGAACGTCCGTGAAATGCGTATCAGCGCACCCAATTCCCACAGTCCACCGAGGTAGGGACTTCCGTCCTCATCTCACAGGTGAAGGAAGCAAGGGACAGCAGGAAACAGAGGCAGCAGGGATCCTTCAGACCGAGAAATCTGTTATTCTTTCCACTTCTCCAGTGATTTGAAAATTTAGAACTGGCAGGAGTTCCCAGCATCCCAGGAAGATCTCGGCAAGGTGGTAAATTAATTTCTCTAAATACCACGGCTCAGCTAAGGGCAGTTCTGCTGTGCATCCAGGGAGGCCACAGGAGAGGGGACCCAGAGGCCTGCGGGGGCGTCCAGGCAGTCAGGGAAATGTGCTGTCACCCGCACAGGCACACACATACACACACCCATGGGCAGCTGCTCTTAACCAAAACGGTTTACCTTCCTCCAAGGGGGGATGTTATGACATGTAAAGAGTATTTGTTGATTCTAGAGAGCAGGGCAAATTTTGCATGCATTCTCCAGGGCTTCTTGTTGTCTGTACACGGCATTGCTTGCAGAGCCTTTTGATGGGATAAGCTACCAAAATCAAGCATTAGGTTATCATTTCCATTTTCTGCTCTGCTATATTATTTGCTTTATCTTCTCATCTAGATTTTGTTGTCATACCCCAGGTAATTTCTTTCCCTTGAATTTGTCTCCAAGTTTTGTTTTCTCTTTAATTGAATCCTCTAGCTTCCTGCATGTCAACTGCATCACTCCCTAAATGCCTCTCTATGCCTCTAAGATAATACTTTATCTCTCTAGCCACCCATCAGTTTCCATGGTCTGACACATGCAACAGAGGCAGGAGAAGAAGCCCCAGTTTGGGAATCGTGGCTTCAAAACCCAACTCCACGGGCAGGGTGCTTAAGCCAACCACATAGACTCACTTGCCTCCATTTCTTCACCTGTGACAATAATGTAAATCATGCAGGCTTGTTATGATAATTGAATTAATTAGTGCATTTGCTAAAAGCACAACACATAGCTCGGTGTTAAGTATGCAACATTCCATTTTCTCCCTTATTTGGCGGGGGTTGGGGGGGGGAACAGGGCAAAGAAAAAAGCAACAAAATATTTTGAATTGAATTTATCCAATAAAATCTGGGACACATTGCCCCTGTATATATGCACAGAGATCACAATCTTTATTAAGATATTACAACTCCATTATAAACTAACCCTACTGTAGCCCAGATTGTAAGTAGTCAAAGACATGGGTAAGCAGCCAGTTAGGAGTCTGGCCAACTGAATAAATTGAGAATTCAAAAAAATTCAGGGGCTGACTTCTATCCATAGGTGCATGTAGGTGAGAAAGAAAACCGTCCAGGGCTTTTGGATTGGAAGCAACCTTCTAGCTGAGGTATACATTATTTGACTCATCTTGGTGGGGTGAACTAGTGAGGTTTCTGAGGCACACGACTTCCTTTGGGAACAGAAAAAGGGAAATGGCAGGAAAGGCCTTTTTAGATAATGAACAGAAGTTTCCCATCAACCTGATGCTTGTCAGATTCTCCAAAGATGAGCTGCGGACAGCCAACTCCCTTCTTTCAAGTCCTGTTTACGGTTGGTTAAGTAAGCAGCAGGGTGATCTGTCACCTCTCCTCTGCAGCCCTTGAGTAGAGAGGGCAACAAGCCAACGCTGACGTGAAATGATTTGGACAGTAAGTAAATAAATCCCACCTTGATAAGCTGGGATCTGCGGCTGCTCTCCCACGGGCCCTAAACATTTTGATTAAGGACTGATGAGGGCTTCCCAGGGGGAGGCCAGAGGCTCCTCTTCCCCGGAGGTCTCTGCAGACAGAGCCATGTCTCAGCTGCGGGGAATGGTTTCGGTAGAAGGGGTCAGCGGGAAAGGGGACGAACTAGATGACCTTTTCAGGTCTCTTCTACAATATCCAATTCCCATCAAGGCAACTCAGTGGACCTTGGAGTCTGGTGGAGTGGAGGACTTGTCCCACAGGGTGTTGGGTCAGTGCGTGGATGGCTGGATGGCTGCGAGGGTGGAGGGAGGGAGCCCCAGGGTCGCTTTGCCCAACAAGTTCTCACAACCCTAATGACATGGTAGACCTGCTGTCCAAAATGCAGATGTCACAACATCAACACAATGTCACTACTCTTGTGGGAATGACGTATCTCTTCCTGTCTGGAAAATCTCCTGTGTTCTTGATGGAAACATTTTTTTTTTAATGAGACGTGGAAATATTTAATTATGTTCAGCCCTCCTTAGGTTTATGCCTATTTCCTAATCACTAAACAGTCTAAAACATTGTCCCAAACCAAGAAGCCACTTCCCTTAAAATGCCCCAGACTGAAATACCTGAAACTATTGAACAGTAATCCAATAGCCTTGAATCTTGTAGATGATTGAATAACGATAGAGCTTTTGAGGTGTGACCTTGTGACTGTGAAAACCTTGTCCAGTCTGTGGACAGATTGAGTAAGAAAATAAAGACAATGAACAAACAAATAATAGGGAGGGCCGGGGGGGATAGGATGCTTTGGGTGTTCTTTTTTACTTTTATTTATTTTTTTTTTTTTTGAGTAATGAAGATGTTCAAAAATTGATTGTGATGATGAATGCACAGCTATAGGACACTACAAACCACAATAATATAATTTGGATGATTACATGGTATGGAAATATATAATATGTCTCAATAAAATTGCATTTTAAAGAAAGCCCCAGCTAACAACTTGCATTCTTTTGGTGCTTTGAACTCTTCCAAGCTCTGCCCCGCTTTGTGTCCCGCACGAAGCTGAGAGCTGCCCTTTGACACTCTGGTTAGCAGCGTGTGCAATTCCCGAGACAGCCAACTGCCTGGACTAGACCCTGGCTTTACACTTACCAACGCTAAGATCCCAGGCAGGTTATTTAAGTGCTCTGTGCCTCAGTTTCCTCATCTGGGGGAATTATCATAATATCTAATTTACAGGGTGGACTCAAAGTCCCAATGAATCAATCCATGTAAAGCACTTGGGACAGTGAGGATTTCTTCTTATTCCTGGAACTCATGGAAGATTTAAAAGGGAGGTAAACAGGTGAGACTGTTCCCACGTGTCAGGTGAAGAGGCTGGAGATTCCCCGGGTCATACTGCAAGGCACAGCCCAGGGCAGGTGAGAGCCCAAGGGTCTTCTCCGTCCCAGTCCAGGCTTTCCCACCACAGCAAAGACACTGGATTCGTGCTCAACTGCCATGTGTTATGACCTGAAATTCAATATTAAGTATGATGACTGGGGTCCAAAGTTATTTATTGCTGAGAATCCAAAGGGAACTTTGCTTGAAAATGAGAATTTCAGCTTTCTCGTGGTCACAGAGCACAGGCCCACAGGTAGGCCTCATTGAGCAGAATGGAGGGGTCCCCACTCCCTCCTCTTCCTCTCCTGTCGGGAGTTTGAGTACAACAGTGCTTTACTTTTTTGTTTGTTTGCTTGGTTTTTTCAACTCTTGTTTTCATTAACCAGAAATTTATTTACTTTTCAGAAAACAAAGTTTAGTTTCTTTGGATTTTGTAGTGTTGAAATGGAGGAAAATAGGGGAAAAACAAAAGAAGAAAATTAAAAGTAGGGCTATCCAAAATTCTACCACTCAGAGATGATCATAGTTTTGGTGTATTCCTTTCATATCTGTTTTTCCGTGCATGTGATGAGCATATATATATTTCTTTTTCTTTTACATAATTCAGATCTTACAGATAATTACCTTGGTGTTTGCGGTAGTGTTTTAGGGTGGTGGGGTTGTTTATGTAACGTGTTACAAGAATTCTGTTCATTCATCTTTCCATCGCTTTGGAAGCTAACTCTTCATAGTACAAAATAAATAACAGGGCACAGTGGCCAAAGGAAGCTCTGCTTGGGGTTGTCCTGGTACTCAGGTTTGGTACTTGCTAGCCGTAGCAGAGTACTTAAACGTGTGTCTCGGTTTCCTCTGGGGAAGGCAGGGGTAACAGGAGCTCACGCCTCACAGGCTTGACATGAGAACTGAATGGTTGGTGTGTGTAAAGTTCTTAGAATAGGGCCTGTCGCACCACAAGCCTCAGTAAATGTTCGCTGGAAGCAGTGGTGGGATCCACTTGGAACTGGGTGCTTTCATTTTGCTAGTCCAGACTGGAGCTCCATGCCATGTAGGGTTTTGGTTGCAAACAACAAACACCAGGCTAATTTAAACAGAAAAATAATTTTAAAAGATATTGAGCAGGAGGCCTGTCTTTCCATAGGGAAGACCCGCAAATAGGAAGGACATTGGAATAACCACACAACCCTTGCCTGAGTGTCTGCTATGCTCTGGGCACTATGGCTGCTGTAGACACCACGAGAATTTCATTCATCCTCGTGGAAGTCAGTGTTCGGGATTGTTCTCCTTCTTCTGCGTGGTGGGAAACTGAGTTGAGTCCCGGAGGGATGAAATGACATACCCAACTCTACCAAGATTCAAACCCGCACCTAACCAACTCAATGGTATAGGCTTTTCCATTCATTCACTCGTCTGCTATTCTAGAGTGCCCTCTGTGTGTCAGGCCAGCATCCGTCTGGTGAGCACAGGCATAGCCCCGTGCCTTATGGAACTCACAGTCTAGTGGGAGGGAAAGATGTTAATCGAATTATCATATCTGCAGCTGTGATGGCAGCACTGAAAGGTGCGTGGTGCTCTGAGAATCTGTCTTGAGGATTTGACCTTGAAAGAAAGGTCATTACTCTGAACTGAGCAACGCTTGAACTGAGGAGGGAAGAGTGAGTGGAGTTAATGGGCAAAGGCTGAGGTGAAGGGGTGGGAGGGGGTGGGGAGGAGTGATTCAGGCAGAGAAAAATAGCAAAGGCTCTTTGGGAGAAGGAAGCGTGGGGCTGTGGGAAACTGACAGATGCCAAGGGGTGTATTTGAAATGGGGAAGTGAGAAGGCAGCTGTGGTGAGAGGTGAGATGTGAGAGAGGAAGGGGCCAGGCCATGCAAGTCTCTGAGAGCAATTAAGGAGCTTTGACTTTTTCCTAAGATCAGTGGAAGTCATTAAATAATTGAAAACAGGATAATTAGATTTCATTTCAAAGCGATCACTCTACTTTCAATGGGGAGAATACACTGGGTTGGGATGGGAGCAAATGTAGACAGTTTCACCAGTCAGGAAGCTAGAGCAATAGCCCAGGCTGGTGCTGATGGCATCTTGGACCATGGTTTTAATGCTTTTTTTTTTTTTTTTAATTTGCATATGGGCAGGAGGCACCAGGGATCGAACTCCAGACCTCCAGCACAGCAGGTCGGAGCTCTGCCTGCTGAGCCACGGCAGCCGCCCTTGGACCATGGTTTTGGTGGATATAGAGAGATGTAGACAGATCTGGGAGAAGTTTCCCGAGCTTGGTGACGGGTTGACTATAAAAAGAGAGGACAGGGACTTCAGAGGTGATTCCAAGGCTCTAGTTTGTGCGACTCAGGCAATGATGGTGCCATTCACAGATGTGAATATTGGGAACCATAAGATTTGAGAAAGGTGGTCATCAGTTCAGCTTTTGGACAACTAATGTCTGAGGTGCCTTTAAACACAGGAAAGATGTTAGGCAGTAAGATAGGGAAGTCTGCAGTTCACAAGAGATCTTCGGGCCGGACGTATATGAATGGGCATCATCTGTGTATACTGGTAAATGGACATGCGTCATTCATTTGAGCTGTCCAGCATCTGACTCCCTTACTCATGTTTGGGAAATGTCTCATCTTATGAAGCAAAGCCCATCTCCCACTGCAGAAGCTGAAGAGACCAGCTTCAGAGCCAACCCTCAACAACTTAGCTCTAGGGCTATATTTCCCAGGACTTCCATGATACCACAAGTTCCTGATTGGATTACTTTCTTCTACCAACCAGGGGCAAGTCTTTTCCCTATTTTATAATGAGGCTAAGCAAAACAAGGCTCAAGGGTCAAAAAGAGAGTCTGTATGCTGTTTGCCAAGGAGAACGAGGAGAAGTCAGGCGGAGCTGGCCCTGTGGCACTGGAGAAGCCCTCTTGCTGCCCAGGCCTCACCTTTGCCCCACCCTACCTGAGGTCATGGACTGCAGAGGTATCTCCAAGGCCCCTCCACTTCTAAGGGTCCCCTGTCGGCCCTTGTTCTTAGAGCTCTGGGACCTGGCAGCCAGAACATGTCCTGGTTGATTGAGATAAGGGAATTATCCTACTGAGATGAGAAAGCAGTTTTTATTTTCTAGCCCTGAATAATTGAGATTGTTCTTCCCCAAAGCTGTAAATATGTTCCTCAAAATAGCAAGGAGTTGAAAGAAAGTGAGCACATCAGCAAATCTAAAACAAATTCCCTACCCCCACCTTTTTTTTCCCCTCATTAACAGTAGGATTTTTTTAACTTAAATTTTTCTTCAGTATGAACTTTGTTTCATTTTGCTTATCTAGACTAATGTAATAAAATAATCCCAGGGGGGTGGAACAGTTGCCGATAATTGAGACAAAACAGAAGCCATTTGGGGCCTGGGAGGTTTCTCTTGGATAATAGACCAGCACCGGCCAAGGGAAGTTTCAGCAACAGTGGACACGTTCTGTCCTGCCAGCCACCTCCGACATGGAACGCTTGCAATGTGGCTCGTCCAATTGAGGAACTCATTTTTAAATTTCCATGAATATAAATTTAAATGTAAACAGCTACTGGCTACTGTAGTGGCCAGGGCCGAAGGCATTTGTAGCTCCCTGGGCCTTCCCTACAGGGGCCATGCCTGCCACACAAACCGGGAGCCGCAGGTAAGGCTACATCTCCGGAAGCTAATCTCCGGAGCTTGCTTCGGGAGGGGAGACTGGGGAAGGGGGCAAAGCACACCCTTTCCAGGGCTGTGTGTGGGTTTATTAATTGTCTACATGATTGCTTTTGTAAGGGGACTCCCTCTCTGAACCCAGAATTAGGAGCTCTGAATTTGAAGCCATTTATTAGGCTTAAATTTATGTGGTGTGAAATCTGTTAGATCATTTGCTCGTCAGTAGGGTGTCTAGAAGAAAGGCCCATCTGCAAAGGGTTTTCACGGTGAGGTCACCGGTGTAATCAGAAACATACCACGCCTGGCCTCCAGCGAAACATGGTGTGCTTTCAAGTAAATTTCGATTTTGCAAAGTGGCCTTTTGAAGACCTCGCTATTGGTAACATTTCCTCTCTCAGCGAAAAAAAAGAAAAAGAGACCAATTATTTTTCACTATTGTTCGACTTAAAGACAGACCGGTGTCCCCAAAGCCCTGCCCTCCCTCCACCACCGCCCCCCTCCCCTGCCCCGTCCCTCCACCCACGTCGCTGCATCCTAAGCACGCCTGTGTCTGTCTCCCACCATGCACGCCTGGGCCGGGCAGCCGCCCTGGGTCTATCCTTCTCTCTGAATCGCTCCTCGTGGAGCCGGCAGCGAGATATTTCTAAAAGAGGAAGGCGGACGTGTCCCACTGTCGTTTAAGCCCACGTGGGGGCCCCGTTGTCTGGGATGGCGGCCCCAGCTCTGAGTAGGCAGCCCTGGTGCTGGGGTGGCACATCCGTGTCCGCTGCCCAGGTCCGCTTGTGGGTGCTGCAGTGCCACCTCCAGGCCTCTGCCTCCCGCAGCCTCCCCGGGTTCCTGCCAGCTCCGAGCCCGTGTCCCCCACCCCGGGCCAGGGTAGAGAGCCGAGTGTGACCGGAGGCAAGGACCAGGCCGTGGCCCAAGGTGGCCGGAGTAGGGTGAGGCGAGGGCCACGGGGAGACGGGCACCAGAAATAAGGGAATCTCGGGTGCCACGGGTGTAAAAGCCAGGCTGTCGCAGGGACCGGGTCCATCGGCACAACGAAGCTTTACCCTGATGAAGGCAAGAGCCAGCCCGAGAGGGGTTTTATTCTTATTGTTTACTTGTTTTTGGAAAATGTCAAAAACATTCAAAGTAGGGAAAATAGCATCATCACAGGTTAGCTGATTCTAGAACATTCTCTTCATCCATGGAGGGCAAGGGCAAGCCTTCAAGTGGCATATGCTAGTAATAACCATGGGTGCTAGGCAGCTGTGCCCTCCCAGCCTCACCCCCCTGACCCCATGCCTTCCTCCGGGGCTTCTGCTGGGCTCAGGAAACTACTGCCAAGGATTGGGGGCCAGGCAGCGCAGGACGTGAGCCCTGTGCCCTGAGAGGCTCCTGCCGGGTCAGGGATGCCACAAGGGCCAGCTTTCCATGGCTCTTGAGGGTGGGGGTGTGCTAAGGGCCCCAAGGCTGTGAGAAGCCCGGGGGCCTGGACCAGGCATGTGCTACTGGCCTGGTGCTTACAGGGGCCTGAGTCTCCAGAGTGGACTCAGGCCGTGGGCCCTGCAGAATGGAGGAGACAGGCCTGGAGCCAGTCAGGTCGGGGCAGCAAGAAGGGATGCCACCTCTGCGGGCACCCCGGCAGGGGGCGGGGGTGAGGGGGAAGTGGCAGGGGCAGGGGGCAGGGGTGGAGGTGAG
>PVIY010043465.1:0-20298 GCA_004026745.1 Myrmecophaga tridactyla
GATGCTGAGTCTCAGCTCATTCCAGGATCTCTGTCCCACGTTGCCAGGAAGGTCCACACCCCTGGGAGTCATGTCCCACGCAGAGAGGGGGAGGGTGGTGAGACTGCTCATCATGTTGGCTGGAGAGAGAGGCCACATCTGAGTAACAAAAGAGGCTCTCTTGGGGGTGACTCTTAGGCCTAAATTTTAAGTAGACTTGGCCTATCCTTTGTGGGGTTAAGTTTCATATGAACAAACCCCAAGACCAGGGGCTCAGCCTATAGCTTTGGTTGTCCACACTGTCAAAGCAGCCTTTTGATGTTCATTTTGACTTGATTTTATTTTGTTAAAACAATAAGGAGCAAGGACTCAGTACGATCCACACACCTGCAGACCTGATGTCATTTTATATTTTGGAAATGCCCCTTTCCATCTTTGGGGCATATCACTAGCAAAAAGTTAGGTTCTACTATAATTGCTCTGTAGTCCTAGCAAACTGCACTCAAGACTGAACTATGGCATCTATTTATCCCTTATCTAATACAAAACCTGTGGAGTAAGACACTAATCACAATACATCCACAGGCCAACCATTATCTGCCTTCAATCACTTGTGTAATTTCCTTTCCTCCAATACCATCATATGCTCCAGTCACACTGGACTACTCCCCCCAAAATTCTGGTACCTTCCCATCTCTGAGCCTTTTTACATCTGGCTTTAGCCTGAAATCACCTTCTTTCTGACGGTTAAAATTCTATATAAGGGCGGCTGCCGTGGCTCAGCAGGCAGAGCTCTGATCTGCTGTGCTGGAGGTCTGGAGTTCGATCCCTGGTGCCTCCTGCCCATATGCAAATTAAAAAAAAAAAAAACCAAAAAAAAAACCATAAAAAAAAAACATAAAAAAAAAATTCTATATAAGTCTAATTCGGATGTCATTGTCTATGCAAAGCCTTCCTCAAGTGACTCAGTTAGAAATAAAGTTTTTTCTTCTTTCAATTCTGAACTCTGTTTATCATTTATTTTTTATTCTTGTTACTAATATCAGGGTTCATTTGACAGCTATTTGTGAATGTATATGTCTCCTTACCTACCCATTCTATAGTCAAACAGCATGCTTAACTGATATTTGCATCTGCTAAGCACAATGTCTTGCTCATAGTTGGCATGAAGAAAAAAGAGTTGGATTTAAAGAGAAAATAGCACGAATGTAAGCTAAAAAACTTCCTTCTACCAATCTAAGACCAAACTTCCTTCTACCACTCTAAGACTTAATGTAAACCCCAGTTAACAGTGAATGAAAATTTGCTTTTCATTCCTTGGGACAGTTTTAGGATGCCCAATTTCCCAGTAAGTTTAGAATCATAGCTCCCAAAGGTAATTTGGAGTTCTAAGAGAAGCCAGCTTATAGATGATAGAATGTCTGTTCAAGATGAAGCCTTCCCCATGAGGTACTGTACTTGGATGGCCGACTAGGCAAGTTACACAACTCAGTGTCTAAAACGTCATCATTAACTATGGATTCTCTGAATTTCATTTTGCATTACACTATTTTTGTATACTGGTGCGATTTAAGATTTTTCTGGGTTTCAATACTTAACATTCACAACACATACAACACTAGTTGGCTGAAGCTTCCCAAATATCTTCGTATTGCATAGAAAATAGAGCGGCTTATTTTCTATTTGCAAAGTACAGACTCAGTTGCTTGATGCCACAGGAATGAATCCCAAAAGACCCAGAGACAATGAAAGCCATCTGTAGTGAGTTAAAAGCTCTATGTGACTACTGGAATACCAGGGGTGAAGGGGGTGGGGTCCCAACTGAGAAAATAACTTTGGGTAAGGGTAAAAATAGTGATAATATGAAACATTTTATCTGATATCCATCTGGCTAACACTATGCCAACTGCACAGGGACAATGTCTATTTCTACAGTACTCCTAAAAGTCAAGACCCTTATAGTTGATTCTGTAAATATAAGATAAACCCATAACATAACATTTAGTGATATACCTTATCCTCCCCTCTTTATAATGCTTGACTTTTGCCTGTGGCACACTAAAACTTCCTGGCTCTGGAAATAAAGCAGTTTTTCTTTATCCTCTATCTATAAGCACTATTCAGAGAGCATGTGAAATTTTGAATACAGAATTTTTTTTGGAAGAAGATGTGATATATAAACAAGAAATTTAAATTAAAGTCAGATTCTTACCCAAGAGAAGAAGGAGGCTAACAATCACTTAAGAAAATACTGAACAATTAAACTGCCCACAACTAGTGTTTCTCAAAGAATGGAAACCTGGCTCATATAGAAATATGTGATTTTTTACTGTTTTCTAGTTCTTCTGAGTCCCCCCAAAGAGACAAACAAACAGAAAGCTGGGACTAATGTACAGAACAAAGAAAACAAAAAGGCTGCTGGATAAAAGAGCAATGTTGACATGCTCGAAAGCTACACAACAGAACTTCAATGGCCCCGTGAGAGCTTTTAACTCCTGCTTTATTGGAAATTTTCTTTTCCTGACATACAGGGTACAAGATGTCAAAGGAAAATGAGAATCCTGGAGGAAAAACAACAACAACAACCCACAAAAACTCTGAGAATCAAGAAGCAAGGCAAGGGTCAAAGTATCTTTTAAAAGAAAAGATCAAGGGTACTTAACAGAAAGCATTTCTATAGAAGAGCCTTTCTATAACTGAGTTCATGCACCAGGTCATGTTTTATAGTTGAAACATGGCTCTAATGAATGTTTACAATAAATGTTTCCTTTATGAAAATGACTAGAAAACTCACAGCACTCTTTGAAAGGTAAAGAAATAGAGATCTATATAATCCTGCACTAATCCAAGATTCACAATAGTTACATTTCTAATAAATATACCAGACATTTACTAAACATTGTGGGAACTGTAATTTTAAGCCCACAAAATAGATTTGGAGGACTAACATCCTGGAATACACAATGTGGTTCATTTGACTGACTACTACTAAAACAAACAAAAAAAGAGTGAATTTTTAGGAAATTTAATGTTGCAGGAGAAATGGATAATATAGGACTAAGGAAACTAGATAACATTTCATTTCCCCCTCCCCCCAGTAATACAAACAAACAGCTGCAAATTTTTTTGGCTTCAGTATCCTAGATGCCTGTTATACAGATGGCTAAGGAATGTCTATGGTTATGAAATTCAGGTTTTGGATTTGTTTTTCCCTAATTAAGAATTTCCCATAGAGAGCAGAATCCATATTCAGATGCTTGTCTTATCTGAAAAGACTACTCATTAGATCTATCTCCCAAAATTAACCGCTAGATTAGTCAGATGGGAATTGACCCCAGTGGGTAGGATTTACAGCATTTATCCTGAACAAAACTCCTTATCATACTTTGAATTACTTATTTTAGTAATATTTAATGAGTACCTAGAGATGTATAATACATAGAATAAGCGACTTTAAAAAGTGATCTACATTCACTTTTACCTGCCAGCACTAGCTTAATGTTTGGTTACTCACACTTCCCTGTTACTTCCCTTTAATCAACTTTTAGGACTCTATAATATACTGATATGGCTTTGGAAAAAGAGGATCATCATCTCCCCTACAAAATATTTAACATATTGCTTTTCCTGTCATTCTTAGCAGCTGAAGATCACGACTTCATCTCTAGTTTCCGACTGTTCAGGACAAAGCAAGTGCACTTTTATCTAAAAAGAGGCTCCAATGCAGGAATGTTACTTTTATAATTTTGGCTGTTGGCATCATTCAGTTTGAACAAAACATTAGAAACGCAAGCGGTCCTTTTATTTTGAATTGTTGCTCTTAGGGCCTTTAATGTAGCCAGGATTTACATCAAACATGACGAATTAATCACCTTCCTTACTGTGCCTTATTGTCACAAACATTTTTTCATCATTTAGAAATAGGTGACCTACTCATAACACAATCCAGATAGTTTGGCCTGTCAACAGCACCCAAAGGCCTAAACACTGTATGAAACCTAAGACTTCCTGATAAAACTGACCTCAAACAGCATTTGTTATGTCTCTTGCTAAGAGAAGTTGCCAGAGATAATTAAAAGGAGTCTGTCACTGAATTCAGACAATTCATTACAAAATTCAGCAAGCTGGCCCGTGGCTTGTAAAAAGCCTAAAACTGCTTCCTTATTGCTATCGAAGGCTCATTCATTCTGCACCAATGTGATCCCTATATCTTTATTCTTACATAGGGATGATTGTGATCTAATTTTATTACAAATCATTCTCTATTAGCAAGGTTGGAATATGAAGCCTTAAAAATATAAAACTTATGGATAACATGAGACTATTTATACATTCCTGAAATCTAGGTGCTAGGTGCTTTAGCCTCTTGACCAGTGGTTTTCCAACTTTCTTGAACCAAAGACTTTTACTCTGGTGGTTACTGATAATTTGTCCTCATTTTCACTCTCCTGTTTCTATGTTCATGACCTCCTCTCCTACAAATAATAAGCCACTTCTCAGATAACAAGAAAGTGGAGAGGGCTTCAACAAAGTAATTAAAGAAACAAAAGCTTCTTTGCACAACAAGACACAGCTGTATCTTTCACCACTAACCCAGAGGTTGTCAATCTTGGTTGCATATTAGAACCTCCTCTGGAGTTTTTAAACATCCTGATACCCAGATCTCATTTCCGATTAATTACATAGGAATCTCTGGGGATAGGACCAGGCATCAGTATTTAAAAAAAATTCTCTGGGTGATTGCAATATGTGATCACATTGAGAACCACTACACTAACTCAGATTGACTAGCTCTCCAGTTTTTACACAGAAAACCAATTCTAAATCTTGTTTTCCATACAGAATTTCAGAGGGATTTCCAAGAAGATTCCTAGGCTCTGACCTACTTTAAAATTAGGAACTTCTTCCCCAGTAAAGGAAGAGAGTAAGAGGGTATTCTATTTCACTGGTAGAGACAGAAGTCCTTTGCATATTCCAATATCTTCCAGCAGCTGCTTCAGCTTCCTTTATAGACTATAAAATCACATAGAGGGGTTTTGGGGTTCTCATTAAACAGGACTGACATTAGTTGTAGATATCTGATGCCTATTAGTTAAATGTCAAGCTGTCCTAGGTTCCCAAGGTCCTTCTCTCCTACCTCCAGCAGGTCTATCATCCTGGTCATCTGGGAGTAGATAAGGACCCTATGTCCTTGGGACTTGAGCCGAGTCAGCAGGACATCAAGGGCATACAGCTTTCCACTGTCAGTGATGAGGCTCTCCTTGCCTGGGGAGAAGATAAAGGGGGTGGGGTGGGGGAGAGAAGCATATTTAATTCAAGCAGCAAAATCACTGACTATAAAGTTGTATGCAGCCAACTTTGTATGCTACAACCAGTATGCTTGTCACCTACCACGAGAGCACAAAAGTGCTCTAGAGGAGGAACGCAAAGTACCATTAAACCATAACTCCAATATGCTCTGGGGAGAAATATCCTGAAAGAGGGAAGGTTCCCTCCCAACTGACAGCTCCTAATCAGGCATCTGCTGCTAAGGCATTTCAAAGCCTCCCTGTACTCTACGTCCTTACCCAGGGAATAATACCAGGTATATGTTGCTATTTCACTCTAAGGATGACATCAATATCACATATGCTGTAAATTACCTGAGAAATCTATTTATTCTGGTTTTGTGATGAAATAGTTTTCCTCTTGAAAGCAAGAGAACGTACAGAAACAAGGACTGTAATTGCCTGCCATTGGAGACATTGAAAACACCAAAAAATGCAACTGAACATACCCACCTCTGTTCTTCTTTTTTTTTTTTTTAAAACGAAAATACCTTCTCCTGGATGATTTCAAATTGACTGGTAAATGCCTATTCCAAGGAATACATAAGGGCTTCTTTGGCTTTTCAAAAAATAATGACTTTGGGTCTCTGTGAAATGAAGCTGCTTTCATTCACTAACCTGTGCCTTCTCCTTCCTCTTCCCATTTTTTTAAAAAAAAAGTATTTCAGCCAGAGATCTTTAAAGAACACTTACTTACACACAGATTTTCATCTCCTCTCCATTCACTATCATTCAACTCCCATCATATTTCAGGAAGTAGAGTTTCCTGTTTGCAGACTGGGTTCATAAACACGTCTTGAACAATTGCTGCCATTAAGAGGGGAAGAGATGAGGCTTAAGGGGCAGGGGGACTTTTAAGTATGTGTGGAAGTGGTGGTGGGACACAAAAAGGGATAAAGATAGGATACAGATAACAACTAAGTAAAAAAGAAAATCATTAAGAAGGATACACTATCATCTTTAGTTTCTGTGTTTGAACTCATGGCTTTTGTTGAGAGCAATTCAAGAGTTCTCAATGGTCATTTCTCTGGTCTCACCACTATTTGCCAAGTGCAAATTATTGTATAAACTGAACTAGAACGGATGCGCTGACAACACCATAACAAATCATCAGCCACTATGCTTTTGCTACAAAGCCATAGTTCTTGGATGTTTACTCCCTTGCAGCCCGACTTTTCCCACCTTCGGAATGCTGCCAGGCCACATCTCTCCCTCTACAACCTCTTCCCTGATGCTGTGGCACACACCTTTGTTCAGCCTCTTTGTTTGGTCCTGTTTAGATTACTGAAATGCTCTTCTTTCTGTGGGTCTTGTTACCAACACAATCAAATGACTGCAGCTGGGACGGATGGACAGACTGCTAAGCCCTCTGCCTGGCACCAGACTAGGGAGCCTGAATAAATACCAAGTCTGATCAGGCAGCAACAATTTCATAAAAGCTTCAAGGTTTTCTTCCTGTCACAATTCCCTTTTCCTTCAATTGGATTTCCTGGGGTTCTCCAATTTTGATAGCTCCAAAGAGCTTTCAACCAAGTTTAGACAATGAGTTTCTTACTTTTTAAATTAAAAGGACAGGAAAGTGAAAAAACAAACAAACAAACAAAAAACCCATATAATTTTTAGCCATTGAGTAAGAAGAATGAGCAAGCTAAGCTCATCAGATCTCTGCAGCCTGTTTATCTTTCCTCTCAATTCAGACATAACTCCTTCAGCACAAATATTTAAGCATAAACAAACCTGTCTTGTGTGTGTGTGAATTTTGAGAAGCTTCAATTCATTTTACAATCATGATTCAATGGTTTTCATACCCTCTGGCCTCCCATATCCATTGTGCATCTAGGCTAACCAGAATGAACATATGCTCAGGGTTAGGAAAATGTACAGATAAAGACAACTTATAAGGACTGAACTCTGATGTGTCTGAGGGAATCAAGAAGTGATAGCTGGTGCTGAATAATTATCGTGTAGATGGTGAATGTACATGGACTTGACTTCCTTGGACTGCGCTTAGCCTAAAATTCCTGAAGGAAAGGCCTAAGGAGAAAGAGACTTCAGCAATAGTCTTAAAATACTTAAGCAAATAGATTTCTCTATACATGCTATTGTCTTCTGGGCCTGGTATTTATTATCCAATTTTTTAAGACCTACCAAAGTTGCACTGGACAAGAGCACTACCTTGTGCTAAGCGGGGCATGGATCCAGGAAAAGCACAATTCCCTAGAGATCAGGCCGATTCTGCCATGTCACACATGTGCCAAACCCCTTTCTTAAAACCAAAGCTCAAAAAATGCTGAAATCCACAGACTTATCCCACTATGAGAAATAATCCATACAATCTTATGGTATTTTTTACTTAGATACATCTTCTGACTGACCACAGTGTAATATCCTGTTTAGAAACAAACAAAATAAAGTAGTCCAAAGCAGTAAAATTAGGATAACAGATTAAATAATATCTCCCTTTTCCAAGTTGTTCAGAGAGGGGGATGGAGCTTTGAAGGGATTGTATACTATTTTCCTGGTGAAATCAATGTTAGATATTGCTTTTGGAAAAGTTCTATTAGCCATACACAGGATGGTGATGCCAGAAAGGGAGCTAATTAGAAATCATTAAAGAACTAAAGATGATTGACCTGATTAAAAGCAGTCTCAAGCGGGCCATGGTGGCTCAGCAGGCAGAGTTCTCGCCTGCCATGACAGAGACCCGGGTCCGATTCCCGGTGCCTGCCCATGCAAAAAAAAAAAAAAAAAAAATTAACGCAGTCTCTTTCAAGGTGTTAAATGCAAAAGATTTTGGACAGTCTTTCCAGGAATATAATGGAAGCAACCCTTCCCAGGGAAACAGAAAATGTAAAAGTACAGAGCAAAGAGGGATAAACTAAGAGTTCCAGTGATCACCCCCACCTCATCCGAGCCAGTCTACAGAGCACAATGGGGTGAGTGAGGAGCTGGTTGGTTCTCACAGTAAACAGCCAGTGAGGCTGGAGCTTTTTATCGATGCTAAAAGAACTCAGACGCTTCCTGCTATTTAAACAAAGTCCATTTTTCTTTCAAAGAACAGGAAAAGCCACAAGAGATTCCCACAGCACTAGCAATAAGCCTGCTACCCCTGTACTGGGAAATGAGGAGCAAAAATGAAGAAGTGAGAAAGAAGAAATAAGGTGCTATACTCGCTTCTTTCACTTCCTGTTTGGGCTTCTGTGGTTTCCATACCTGCTGGATTCTACCCTTATATTCCCACTAGAATTCAGGTCTGCTTTACACTTGGGTTTTCCCTTATTTTCAAACAAAACCTACTGCTTTTCTTGCATTCTGGGTCAGCTTATGAGACCATATACAATATCATTCTCACCTACCCAAAAAGGTATCTCCCAGTTCAAAATATTTCTATGGATACTAACAGGTGGACCCAAAGTTCCTCGACATTTCATAAAATTAACAATAAATGGAAAAATCAGGCCTTAAATACTGAGACATAGCAGAATCTCCCCTCTGAATGCTTAATGAAGCTCTTATTTACTTCTATCATGTGTCAATAAGATGAATATAATCTAGGTATCAGAGTTTGGACAACCAAAGCTAACAGTATAGTCCTAAGCTACGCGTCTTCAGTTTGTCAGCAATTGTAAGCAAAGAACATGAGCCTATCAACCATCTTTGTAAAGTCTCCTTAAAAAGTAGTCTCACCAAAAAAAAAAAAAAAAAGCAGTCTCACTAAAGCAAAGAGGAAAACCTAATTTTCTTTCAATCCCCGACCTTGACCCTAAAAGGTCTGGGAATCCGTTAGCATTTTGGCACAAAACATTGTTTTTCTTCTTGTTATCATTCAGATCTCTAGTGCTTCGTGCAGGACACTGTTTACGTTACTTAAACTAGGCTTTCTGTAGAGTGACGCCACTCTCATTTATTCCACTGGCTATGGGACAAGACAACCGTAACTTACTCAACCAGCTGAACCTATCCTAAAAAGTTTACTTCTGGCCCTTGCATCGTGAGATCAATAATGCCATCCTGACCAAAAGGGGGAAAAGAAGTGTAACAAATAAGGTATTAGTGGTTGAGAACTCAAATAGAGTCTACAGGCTACTCTGGAAGTCACTCTTACGCAAGCTGCAATTAGACATTGCTACCTATCACAGCTTGCCAACCCCCAACCAAAACCATTCCTGCCAATGCTAAAGGACACCTAGGGTGTTATATAAGATTCTACAATGCTTCCATGTACTAGGGTAACCTTCCAAAAACCTACAACCTCCAGATGGGTGCCTGGATCAGATAAGTCCTAAAATGCAGAGGCCAGCCTCTCCAGAACATCAACTAGTTCCATGTCCCTATCCCATAATATCCACAGCCCCTTCCAACATGAAAAAGTTAGAATGGGCATAACCCAAATAACCCTAAAGAGTGGGAGAAAGATCAAAGGTGATGATGGAGTTATACAGAGAAGGTAGGGTTTAACAAATGAGTATGATTGCTGAATCATTATATTGATATTTCTTTAACCTCCAGTGTCTTAGAGCAGCTAGAAGTAAAAACCTAAAATTGTGGAATTGTAACCTATACCAAATTCAGAAATCTGTTCTACAACTAATTGTTGCTATGTGCTTTGAAATTAAAAAAAAAGACAATGCAGCAGTTTAGGAAATATTTTCATGTGTTAGATTAAAAAGAAGGAAACAAAATTGTGTGTATATTTTAATTTTATTTACATTAAAGTAGATCTTAAAAAATAATTAAAAATTAAAAACATTAATTGTATTTATTAATTCTATTCAAGTTGTTGGCTTATAACTGATTTCTTCCTGTCTCCCAAATATTCTATGTTATTATGTTAAATTTTTCAACAAAAGTTTTTAAAAATTAAAAAGAAAAAAATGGCATTCCTTTCTCAGCTGTAGGCTTTTCAAACAGTGTTTAAGCACAAATTTGGAACATACTTCTCTCTCTACCAAGTCACAAGTTACTTAAACATTCTTACCTATATGATACCAAGTGAGGAAAAAAAGGGAAGGACCAAAAGAGGAAATAGATGCTGTAAGAACTTTGAATTCTAAATATCTGAAACCACTACATGAATATTTCATTTATTCTCCCCTTGACAAAGCTGGGAACATATTCCAAGAGGACGGAGGACTTACCTGGAATCCTGATGAAAGACCAGCCATTTTGAGGTCTGATGCTCCACAGTCCTCCAGGTGGCTCTGGGAAGAAATGGGACCGTCGATTTAGCCAGTCTGCAGCCAATTCAGGGGTCCCATTCAACAAACACTGTTTGGCTGCCAGACTCCCTCCTTCCTTAAGTACTCGTCGCTCATATTCTGCACTTCGGTCATTGCAATAAGAATCCAACGGCACTGCGGTGACCTGCAGTGAAAGGAAGGTAAACACATTCTTTCACATTTTCTACGTACATTAAGCCTTTTGGGAAACTCATTCTGAAATCAGATTAGTATGGCTAATACTTGGGCCAGTGGTTTTAACTACCCTGTCTGACAGTGAGCTTCCCCCAGGTTGTAAGTTAACCTCCTATAACATGAACTGACAGAAAACCAAAGCGAAGATCCAAAGAGAGCAGGCGTTTGCAGATAAACTAGGAAGTCAGGTTAGGAATAATTCTACCTATCTGACCCTTCTGTCATCTATCCTCAATATTAGATATTGCTTTTGGAAAAGTTCTATTAGCCACAACAGGATGGTGATGAAGAAAGGAAGCTAATTAGAAATCATTATAGAACCAAACACGATTGGCTTTTAAAGCTATTTTTAATGCTTTTATGGCAAAGCTTGCAAGTTGTCAACACTTTTTTCTCCTATTCCTTGCCCAGACTGATGACTGACAAATCTAATGGTAAGAAAGGGAAGATAAGAGAACCTCCCTTTAAGGTCATAAACTTAGGGGTTGTGGGGGAGCAACTGCCAGATAGCAGCAGATTGATTTCCTGGCCAGGGCAAAGACTGTGGATAAATTCTTATTTTGCCACAAGAACTCTAACAACACTCAAACATTGCCCATTCCTACCCAGTGGAGTAGAGGACCCCTGCCAATTTAGAAACATAGGCTTTATCCTTCAGCTATCTAGGTTTATCCCTACTCTAATAAGCAGCTGTGTATTTAGATGGCTGTGAATCATCTGATAAGATGACAAGGCTACCTTTTGTTACAATTTGGAGGCTGTGATTATTTGGCAAGCCCAGGTTGATAAAAAGGCTAAAAGCCCATTATAAGCAATAAATTGCTTAAAAGAACCTTGGAGCAAGACCAAGAGATGGGGAGAAAGTGGGTATAAGGAGTAAGGCCAGAAGTATGGGAGAGATCAGAACAATAAACACTGCTGTACAATGCCTAGCCAGGTACTTCTATTATTTCTCAGAAGTTAGGCATATAGGAAAATCCTTCCTGCCTGCTATTAATTTTTCTATTTTTATGCTGATCAATGTTTAGGGCAAGGGTTCTCAAGTTTCTGTTTGCATTAGAACCTCCTTCGGAGTTGGTAAAAAAAAAAATGTAGATTTCGATACAGAAGGTCTGAGGAGCCAACAGATCTAGGTTTTAATAAGCACCCTGGGACCTTAAGCCACACCTTCAGAAATATTGCCTTAGGGTGTATAAACAGTCAGCTGTCTATGGAGACTATGAGACTGCAGGCGCTTCTCAGGAACAGAGGATACCAAGACCAGAAAAATAACATCATTTCAGCAATATCCAGAGAATAAACTCTGGTTGCAGGTGAAGTTAAATTGGATTTGCTAGGGAGTAGTGCCACCTGTGGTCCAGATGCAAAACTACAGAAGGTCATAGCAAACAGGGCCTATGGAGCTCTACAACCCAGTCAGGTATACCATAATCAGTCCACTCAGATAGTACTAGGAGATTTTAGTAACTCGTATCATCTTTATACCATCCAAAAGGAGTGTGCGCTCTTGCTTCCAAGGTACTCATTTTCCCCACTGAAACTTGAGCATAGGCAAAAAAAGACTGACATACAAAAGAGGTGGATAAAAATTGGGTCTCTTCCTGTTATGATATGACCTGGCAATAGCCCAGCAGATCCTAGGCCAGAGCAGACATCTCACATTTGTGATGTGATTCCCAAAATCTCACAATCAGCAGCTATACATCCATAAAACTATTTTAAGAAATAGTGGTCTAGACTACAGAAGTATGGCTAGTTCTATATCTCAAATAGCATGTATGCTTTGATGAGACCCATACTAACCAATTTCACACTCAAAGATAACTGCTCTGATGCCTTATTTTACTGGGTGAGAAAAGCAAAACTGATATTGAAATTTTTCATACACATTAAGGTTATGGACCCATACTTCTAAGATCAAAAAGTCAAAAAGCTAGAAACATAGCATGAGAAGTTAGGGGAGAACAGAAACACACAAAATGTTTTTCTTGCCTGTGATTCATTTCTAGGCACTCTCTGGTTTAAAAACAAAACAATTCTTTCCAGCTATAAACTTTCACCTATTTTTCAATTTTCATTTTCCTGATATCCTTTCAAGTCCAGGGTTGAATACTGAGGGGTCTGCAAGGCTCAGTTCTAAGTGAAATATTTTTTAATGTTTTGATAAGCGTCTTTGGCCAAGAGCCCTGGATCAAGATATATACAGAATCATAGAATGTCATGTAGTAAAGTACGTAAGCAGTGAACTCGTGAGGTCCTAAAGGGGGCAAAAAGTCCATTTTACTTAGAATAAATCCTGCTTTCCAAGCCAACTCTGTCTTGGACTCTCCACCCACTCTGCTAACCACAAGTGGCCTTGCTTGGTGCTCAGAAGCAGGGGGAGATGAAGCATGACATACCATTATTCCCTCCCCACAAATGGAAATACATAGTTCTTTTAGTACCTACCACACCAGCTAACCTGTTTTTTGCTTCATTAACCTTCTGCCTTATAGTACTTTAATGTGTTGGCCTCCTAAAGCATTCAGCGCGTCCTTCCTGAGAACATGTGTATTCCTGCTCTAGCTCTAGGAAGCGTAACTGCTCCAAGCGCTTCAGTTTTTTTTTGCAAGATGAATTCCAAGGATCTTAGTTTACTAATCCTTCAGAGTTATTTCCTCAGCTAATGAGAAAACAGACCCTAAATTCCTTCCTTAGTGGTACAATTCTTCCTGAATTGACCTTAAGTTTTCATAACACGTGCCAGGGAAATCAATTTGTTTTTAAATTCAAGGCCAGGGTTGAGGCTTCAAAGGAAATCAGTTTTTTTCTCTCTCACAGATGGGTTAGAAAATAAAATTAAGGCATTTCATGAAATGCTGCCTTATTCATATGACATCCTGATCTGGAAGGTGAGAGCCTATGTACGTGTATTTGAAATATTCACAGACGTTAAAAACTTCCTCCTATCCTAATAACCATGGTGTAATTAACCTAATTTCCAGGTTTAGCAAATGCTCTGGGAAGAAACTCTACTAAAATCAATATGGGGGGCAGGGCTGAGACAGAAAGGAGCCCTTCAGACTCTTGCTCCTTTGTCTGCCACCCTTCATTTGTGGCTATTAAAGTCTTTCTCAAACTACAATTTATTGTTCTTTAGGCAAATAGCACCAGTCATAATAATTTAGACTTATGGTTTCTCTGGAAACAATACTGATGCAGTATATTTGGGGTATATGCATAGTAAGTACATTGGGAGAATAGGATTGCTCTTGAGAGTAGGTAGTTAGAGATTTTGGGAGGTTCACAATCTCTACATACAAAATCCAAACACTCTGGATAGCCAATATAAACTAAACAAAGTTGACAGTGGAAAGAGGACCAATTTCATGCAGCATAGTATTAGCAGAAAGAATTCTAGGTAGACAGGTGTCAATGGGACTCAGTACCATCATGTCATTTCTATTCATCATCTCTTTTTGGATCCTCTGACACAATGTCCTTTGATAAACCTAATAAAGTGAGGATGCAAACTGATACACAATGATCGAAGATTATCATTAAGGAAGATTCAGAAAGTTCCTCCTACTTTGAAGAGAATTGTGAAAACAGCAGACTTGTTGGGATGAGTTGAGGAAACAAGAGAAAAACACAGAAGGTAAATAAAGGCTTGAAGTAAAGTTGTCCCTTAGAACAAAAGGAAACTAACAAGGTGGGAAAACAGAATCTCCTGCTTTAACAACAGTCTGGAGGTTATTCTGCCCCTCTCCCTTCATTCATTTCTTTGTGATGCAAAAAAGAGCTTTTGTTTGACTCTGACCAATGAGGACGGGATAGAAAATGTAAACAAAGTAAACAACCCCAGTGTGCCAAGGAGAGCTTTTGCAGAGATGACCTTGGCATTCACAGGAGTGCCCTGTTTCAATAAACAGAGTACTAGGAAAGATCAGATAGCTAGTCAAAATGGAAACCACAATATAAAGTTCTCTCAAATATGATTAAGATTGCCGAATGGTGAAAAAGATGCACAGTCACTTTTCAGATGGAACACGCTT
This sequence comes from Myrmecophaga tridactyla, assembly GCA_004026745.1. NCBI lineage: Eukaryota > Metazoa > Chordata > Mammalia > Pilosa > Myrmecophagidae > Myrmecophaga > Myrmecophaga tridactyla. The sequence goes on from PVIY010043465.1 coordinate 14,755, forward strand.
GGGAACTACAGTCTAGGTATGGCTACATAGGAAAACAAGAAAATGCCAGACTGAAAAGTTTCTTGATGCTGGAGTGTCATGTTTCCTTTTGTTATTTGGAGACTGTACTGAGGCGATAAGGCCAGATCAAATCCCCCAGCCCATCTGGCCCCCTCCTATGAGAAACCCTCAAAAACCTCAATGCAGGTGACAAACAGCTCCCTCTCCTTTTCAAATATTCAACTGCCCCTGACCCTGCTGTTGGGTGATAATCTATCTGACATATGGCTTATTTCCATTATAGTTCAGAGCCCCTGACTGAGAAAAACTACACAGGAGAGATGTGGTCAGGGAAGAAGCCCCTTTTATCTACCACACAAGTATGCCTGAATCAAAAGGGTTGCCTTGGGAAGGCCAGAACAGTGAATGCTCTCCTTTTTTTAAATGAGGGCTTAAATGGTTCTTAAGTTCCAAATAACTTAAAAGAGTTCTTTTAAAGAAACAGAGTCCTTGAAAATTGGTTAATTTCTTCAAATCACATCTATTTTGTCTCTTCCTTCATATGACACTTACTCGTGGACTGGCCACACACAAAAAAGATGGCAGCTCAGTGAGTAGGCAGCAACGAAGCGAGGAGGTAGCTGATCTCCGCTGATGGATAACCTGGTCTGAGTAGCCACTCACTGCTTTACAGTGGCTGCTGAAAACAAGAGACTGAAAACAAATTTTCATGTTAGTGCCACTGAAAATTATATTTGATGTAAACAAGTAACCACTAATTAGAACAAGTATATAATATAGTCAAGGATTATGATAATTTCAAATATGGTTTACCTATGCACTCGAAAACAAATGCCATTTCTATCTTACCCTTTTCTGGAAGAGATACTCTCAATTATAAAAACTCACAACAAAACCTTCATTAGACAAAATAGTGTGTGTACATGTATGCTTATGTGAGAAAATTAAGTTTATTTATATTACACTGCAGATGCAAACTCATATCTTGAGTTAAAAACAACAATGACCAATAATATTTCCTTCTAAAGGTGTCTTTAAGGCAGACTTGTTTAGCATCACATGTGTATGCTAATATAGTAGAAAACAGTTCTAGCAAGGTTATTAGTTGTTTTATTTATTTGGTCACATCAATACAAGTGATCAGAAACAAGAACAAATACCTCTTTAGTTCTTCTACCTGAAGACCATGTTAAAAATACATATTTTTCATTTCTATTTCTGTATCAAAACTATTTTTCCACAGATTTCACAGATTATATTAAGTTTCAGTTTACAGCTATTAATAGAAAAGATTTTAAGAATTTCTTAGTGGGATTACAGTGTTCTTTGCCAGAGATGCAAACACTCCTACTTCAGTACATTAAATACTTTCCCTCTATTTATTCTGTTTCCTTTTCAAGGGTTTCCTAATTTACCTTTGGATCTTCATTTTCTTATTCTTTCACTTATTTAACTGGTTTCTCAGATAAGGCAGATTATCTCCATAAATAATATGTGGATGAAGATGATACATAGGGTAGTCTAATTCATGCATTGCTATAAGGTCAGGAAAATAAACCATAAGCAATACCAAGTCTCTTAAAGATTTCTTTGCTTAGTACATATTCTTCTCCTCTACTCATATGAACCTTTTCTTTTTCCTTTTTTTTTAAATTAAAGACATTGTGGTTTATGAAACAATCATCAAAAAATGCTGGATTCCCAAACACAACCCCACCACCAAAACCCTGCATTGGTGTGGAACATTTGTGATAATTTATGATAGCACATTTTTATAACTGCACTATTAAAGCCCATGATTTAACTCAGGATTCACTGTTCGTATAGTGTAGCTCCGCAAAAAAAAATTTTTTTCTGTGACCATATATACAAACATTTCCCCTTTTAATGATATTCAGATATATATTTCAGTCCTGTTAACTGCATTCACAATGTCAAGGAACTATCACTACCATCCGGTACCAAAACATTTCCATCATTCAAAACAGGAACGATGAACATTTTAGGCCTTAATTTCCCATTCTCTATCCACCTCAGCTCTCCTACACCCCCCATTCCCTGGTAACATATACTCTAGATTTTGACCCTATGAGTTTATTCTAACTGCTTTAAAAAGGTGAGAACATACAATATTTATCCTTTTGTGTCTGGCTTATTTTACTCAATGTGATATCTTCAAGGTTCATCCATGTTGTCTCATATATCAGATACTCTTTTTTTCTTAAACAGTTATTTATTAACATACCATATAATCCATCCAAAGTGTACAATCAATAGCTCATCAATCAAGTGTACCATCAGTAGTCATGCATTTACTACCACAAGCAATTCTCATTAATTATTAATTCATTAATTCCAATTTAATTCTCATTAAAACAAACAAAAAAATCCCTACCATCAAATTCTTGATGCTTAGCCTGTTTTGGTTTGTTAAACGCCACCGGAATGCAATATATTAGAAATGGGTTGGCTTTTATAATAGGAATTTATTAAGTTGCAAGTTTACAGTTCTAAGGCTACAAAAATGTCCAAACAAAGGCATCCAGAGAAAGGTACCTTAACTCAAGAAAGGCCGGTGACAGAGGACCCGGGTTCGATTCCCGGTGCCTGCCCATGTGAAAAAAAAGAAAGGCCGGTAAGCCTGGAACACCTCTGTCAGGTGGGAAGGCACATGGCTGGCATCTGCTGGAGTCTTTGGTGTCTTGTTTCAAACAGCTTTTCCAGGGGCATTTTCTTTTTTCATCTCCAAAGGTCTCTGGCTGTGTGAGCTCTAATGCTTTTTCCAAAATGGTCCCCTCTTAAAGGATTCCAGTAAGCATCCCCACCTTGAATGGGTGGAGACACATCTCCAGGGAAATCACATAATCAAAAGGTCCCACCCACAAATTGCATAGGTCACTTCTCCATGGAAACAACTTAATCAAAACATCCCACCCAGCAATACTGAATCAGGGATAAAGTACATGGCTTTTCTGGGGTACACAAAAATTTCAAACCAGCACAGTACCTTTGCTAAAACTGATGAAAGAATAATACAATGTTACTGTTAACTATAGTTTTTAGTTTGCATTAATTGTATTTTCCCATATATCACCCTATTAACACCTTGTAACAGTGATGTACATTTGTTCTAGCCCATTCAAGAACTTTCTTATATTTGAACAATTAACTACATTAATTGTCTACCACAGGTTATGCTATGTGGTATCTATCCTCTAGCTTTCTGTCTAGTGGCATACACAACCCTAGACTTCTGCTTTCAACCACATTCACATTCAGCACTGTTAATTACACTTACAGTATTGCTCTACTATCACCTCCATCAATTTCTGAACATTTACAATCAATCTTATTAAACAGTCTATACACCTTAAGCACCATCTGCCCACTCTCTACCCTCTTTCTATCTTCTGGTTACCTATATTCTAGATTTTAGCTTCAACGTTTGTTCATTATAGGTTAGTTCATATTAGTGAAATCATACAATACCTGCCCTTTTGTGCCTGGATTATTTCACAAGACATGATGTCTTCAAGGTTCATCCATGTCTTTGCATGCATCAGGACTTCAACCCTTTTTTTTAACGGCTGAATAATATTCTATTTTACATATATACCACATTTTCTTTATCCATTCATTGGCTCATAGACACTAAAGTTGCTTTCATCTTTTGGCAACTGAATAATGCCGCTATGATCATCAGCGTGCAGATATCTGACCGGGTCCGCGCTTTCAACTCTTCTGGGTATGTATCTAGTAGTGGAATTGCCACATCATATGGCAGTGCTATATATAGATTTCTGAGGAACTGCCAAACTGTGTTTCACAGTGGCTGCACCATTTTAGTTTGCCACCATCAATGACGAGTGTCTGTATTTCTCTACATCGTCTCCAACACCTGTAGTTTTCTGTCTTTTATTTAATAGCAGCCATTCTAGTGGGTGTGAAATGACATCTCATTGTGGTTTTGATTTGCATTTCCCTAATCATTAGTGATGTTGAACATCTTTTCATGTCCTTTTTAGCCATTTGTATTTCCTCTCTGAAGAAATGTCTACTCAAGTCTTTTGCCCATTTTTAAATTGGGTTGCTTTTGTTTTAATTGTTGAGCTGTAGGATTTCATTTTATATTCTGGATATTAAACCTGTATCAGATATGTGGTTTCCAAGTATTTTCTCCCATTGTGTAGGTTGGTGTTTTGCTTTCATGATAAAGTTCTTTCTTTGACACACAAAACTTCTTAATTTTGATGAGGTCCCATTTATATACTTTTTCTTTTGATACTTGTGCTTTGGGTATAAAGTCTAAGAAACCATTGCCTAACACAAGGTCCTGAAGATGCTTTCCTATGCTTTCTTTTAGAAGTTTGATAGTTTTAGCTCTTATATTAAAGTGATGCATTTTGAGTTGATTTTTGCATATGGTTGAGGTAAGAGTCCTTTTTTTTTGGAAATAGAGAACCAGTTTTCCCAGTGCCATTGGTTGAAAAGCCTATTCTTTCCCAATTGAGCAATCTTTGCCATCTTGTCAAAAAATCAGTTGGCCATAAATCTGAGGGTTGATTTCTAAGCTCCCCATTCTATCCCATGTCTGTTCTTCTGCCATTATCATGCTGTTTTGATTACTAGGTTTTGTAATAATTTAAGATTGGGGCGTGTGAGTTCTACAGTTTCCTTCTTTTTTATCAAGATGACTTTAGATATTTGGTGCTCCTTACCCTCTACATCAATTTGATGATTGGATTTTCCATTTCTGTAAAGAAGGCTGTTGGAATTTTGATTGGGATTGCACCGAACCTATAAACTGCTTTGGGCAGTATTAACATTTTAATGATATTTGGTATTCCAATCCATGAACATGGGGTATCCTTCTAATTATTTAGGTCTTCTTTAATTTCTTTTAACAATGATTGTAATTTTCTGTATACAATTCCTTTATATTCTTCATTAGATTTATTCCGAGATATTTGATTATTTTTAGTTGCTATTGTGAATGGAATTTTTTCATTGATTTCTTCTTCTAATTGTTCATCGCTTGTTTATAAAAACATTACTAGTTCTTGGGTGTTGATCTTGTACCCTGCCACTCTGCTGAATTCATTAGTTCTAGGAGCTTTGGTTATGGATTTTTCAGGATTTTCTGTATTTGGGATCATATCTTCAAACAGGGAAAGTTACACTTCTTCCTTTTCAATTTCGATGCCTTTTATTTTTATTTTTAAACTTTTTTATTAATTAAAAAACTTAACAAAAGAACATTAATATATCATTCCATTCTACATATACAATCAGTAATTCTTAATATTATCACATAGTTGCATATTCATCATTTCTTAGAACATTTGCATCGATTTAGAGAAAGAAATAAAAAGACATCAGGAAAAGAAATAAAACGATAATAGAGAAAAAAAGATTATACATACCATACCCCTTACCCCTTGCTTTCATTTATCACTAGCATTTCAAACTAAATTTATTTTTTCATTTGTTCCCCCTATTATTTATTTTTATTCCATATGTTCTACTCTTTTGTTGATATAGTAG
>PVIY010043466.1:0-20298 GCA_004026745.1 Myrmecophaga tridactyla
TCTGTTGTCTTTTTATTTCTTTTTCTAAATCAATGCAAATGTTCTAAGAAATGATGAATATGCAACTATGTGATGATATTAAGAATTACTGATTGTATATGTAGAATGGAATGATATCTTAATGTTTTGTTTGTTAATTTTTTAAATTAATAAAAAAGTTAAAAAAAAAAACCTTGGCCAAATATAAATGAACCTGCTAAAGGGAAAAGGGTTCAGTGCAAAAAGATGGGGGAGTTATGGGTGTGTTTTAAAATTTCTAGTCAAAGTTCAAGGGGATTCTGCCTGTGGTGATTATAATACAGAATGTTTTTACCCCAGGCCATGGATGTTTCATTTACAAGGCTTAAACAACCTTTTCAAAAGTTGGATATTTTTTTAGGTACCTCCTACTTTGCCATCAGGATCCCCAGTCTGGTCAGGGACCTAATTTATAATTCACATTCATATGGCATGAGACTTCTGCTCCTCACAAGGCACAGACCCTCCATAACCTTCCATACTGTCTAGAGAACTACCCAAATATCTTTAGACACTCCCTTTAGGAATGAGTTCTGCCTATGTTGAGGACTTTCCTACCCTATGCTCACCTACTTACAAGCCCCAGGGACACCCAGGGAAGGATGGATCTCTGGGGACATCCAGAGATTGCATCACCTGGCCAGTCAAACTGAACCATGATACTGGGCCTAGGTCTGGGCCCAAGTCTTGAGTCTCTCAAAGAGTCTCAGTTGGGGGTCTTCTGTAAAAATACTCATTTGCAAAGCTTGAGCCTCTCCCAGAGGCTCAACTGGGAGGCCTCTGTGAATACTCCAACTTCCCCTTAATATCCCTTCCTTTTCTATCCTCTCTCTTTTTCTCCCTCTTCCCATTTACTCTGTTCTTGGATGCCTCCTGAAACAGTAGGACACTTTCCAGCTAGATGGCCTAAAGAGGAAGAAGCTAATTTTCTTCTGCAACACAGGTTGGCCCAGTGTCAATTGGAAGATAGAGAAGTTTGGCCAAAAAAAATGGCGCCCTAAGGTTTAACACCATACTGCAAATTGAACCTTTTGCAGGAGTTGAGAGAAGTGGACTGAGGTTCCATACATGCAGGCCTTCATGGCCCTTTACCAAAATCCTAACTTATAAGAGCCCTGCCACCTTTGTTATGCCTACACCACTGATGATACTCAGGTGGACATTCTAGACAACTCCCTCTTAAGCTTACCTCCCACTGGCATGGGAATCCTTCCTGCAAACCCCAAGGCTGCCCCCTCACCAGTCTATGAGGCTATGTACCCTCCCACTGGCCTGGTAGATCACTGTCCCCCACCTTACCAATCCTCCAGCTCTCCCCAGGAATAGGGTAGTCCTGCAGGAATTACTCAGAGTGGGATGTCCTACTGTCCTCCTCCCAACAAATGTTTCCCTCTCTGGGAGGTAGCAAATGGAGATATTGGGACCATCTGGGTACATGTGCCACTGTCTATGACCAACCTTGTCCGATGTAAACAGAAATTAGAGAATTTTTCAGAAGACCCAGCCAAATTCACTAAAGAATTCATCTTTCACACTCTCCTTTGGCCTTACCTGGGGAGACCTTCACAGCATCAAGTCAACCTGCTGCACCCCAGAGGAAAAATCCTATATGTGGACAAGCCCAAGCCCATGCAGATAACCTAGTAGCAGCCCAGACAACTCAGTATCTAGTACAAGCTACTGCAACCCCTAATAATGGCCCCAACTGGAACTACCAATGAGGGCAGGCAGACTTAAGACACTGAGAAGAGGTAGCAAATGGAGATATTGAGACCATCTGGGTACATGTGCCACTTTCTATGACCAACCTTGTCCAATGTAAACAAAATTAGTGCACTTCTCAGAAGATCCAGCCAAATTCACTAAAGAATTCATCTCTCTCACTCTCCTTTGGCCTTACCTGGGGAGGCCTTCACATCATCAAATCAACCTGCTGCACCCCGGAGGAAAAACTCTATATGTAAACAAAAGCCCAAGCCCATGTAGATAACCTAGCAGTGGCCCAGGAAGGCCAGTATCCAGTAAGAGCTACTGTAGTCCCTAATAATGACCCCAGCTGGAACTACCAATGAGGGCAGGCAGATTTAAGACACTGAGACCATATGATTGACAATCTTATAGCAGGAATGGAAAAATGCACCATTAAACCAGTAAATTATGATAAAATTAGAGGGGTAACCCAAGACAAAGAGGAGGATCCTGCTCTCTTCCAGGGACACTTACTAGAGGCCTTGAAGAAATGTGCCAACATAGACCCTAATCCCAGGAAGGGCAAATTTTATTAATGACATTCTTCATTAGCCAATCATAACCAGATATTTGGAAGAAATTGCAGAAAGTGACTATGGGACCACAAACTCCCTTTAATGAAATGCTAGACACTACCTTTAGTGTTTTCAGTAATAGAGACAGAGCTGAAGACCTGGAGAAGGTCCACAGGGATCAGCAATAGGACAAGAGACAGGCCTCTAATAGCAGTTACTGTAAGTAGTGCCCTGCAGCCACAGGGTAACCCTAAAGGCCAAATGGCACAGAAAGACAACTATTTCAAATATGGGAAGTTGGGACATTGGAGGAAAGAGTTCCCTGGCCTAGGTGGGTCACCAGGACATTTTTCTTGATGAGAAAAGGCCACTGGGAAAAAGCACTATTCCCAGCTCCAAAGGGAAAAGGAGGGAGATTCTGTACTAGTGATGGCCTTGCATGAAGATTGAAGGAGCCTGTATTCCCAACCAGCTCCCACTTCAGAGTTAGCCATAACCATGTAGGAGCCTTAGGCAACCCTTGATGTAGCAGGTAAGATTATTGACTTGATAATTGATATGGAAGCCACTTACTCTGTCCTTATCCATCACTCTGGAACCCTGTCATCAAAAACTTGCACCATAGTGGGAATTGATGGTAACCCAAAGACCCACCTGTTCCCACCACCCTTAAGTTGCAGGTTAGGAGATGTTCTCATAAGCCACGAGTTTTTAGTAGTCCCTAGGTGTCCTAGTCCCCTTTTGGGAAGAGACTTTTTACAAACCTTAGGAACAACCCTCCAACTTGTGGCACCTGCCAGCTGTACAGCCCTGGCCTTACTGCAGAATGTAAACTCAGGCAAAGATACAGATCAAATACCCCCAGGCATATGGTCCCAGATGGGTCATCAGATTTGGAACCAAGGTGTACCTGGGAGGGCTATCAATGCTCACCCAATAAAAATATCAAAGACACTATGCTCTCACTCAAAAGCAGCAGTACCCCTTTAGGACAGAGGCAAAGAAAAGGCTGCAACCTCTAATAAGTAACTTTCTACAGCACGGGGTCATAAGACCCTGCCTCTCTCTTTGCAACATTCCTATCCTTTAAGTGTTGAAAACCAAATGGAGACTACCAAATGGTACAAGATCTCAGAGCCATCAACATGGTCATTGTTCCTCTCTACCCAACAGTACTGAATCACTGTAGCATCCTCACCCAAATACCAGGGGATTCAAAGGGGTTCACTGCCTTAGACCTCAAAAATGCTTTCTTTTGCATTCCCTTTCACCCTGATTTCCAGTATATATTTGCCTTCAAGTGGACTCCTGCTGCATCCACAGACACCCAACAGTATATCCAGAAAGTGCTCCCACAGAGATTTTGAGATAGACCCAACCTTTTGGGAAATGCCCTCAGTAAAGAGCTAAGGGAATTGAGCCTTGAAATTGGAGTCCTTCTCTAGCATGTAGATGACATATTAATTTGTAGTCCCACACTCAAATCCTCCAATAACAATACTGTTCAGCACTGAATGAAGCTGAATGTGAGAATGAGAGAGGGAGGAGGGCTGGGGGCATAAATGAAATCATAAAGAAAGATAGAAAATAAAGATTGGGATGGTGTGATCTAGGAATGCCTAGAGTGTATAATGATAGTGACTAAATGTACAAATTTTAAAAATGTTTTTGCATGAGGAAGAACAAAGGAATGTCATTATTACAGGGTGCTGAAAATAGATGGTAATTAATATTTTAAAATTTCAATTTATGTGTAAGACTAAAGCAAAAAATGTTTATTTGGTACAAAATTTGTATTTTGACTAGTGCATTTCCTAATATAACTTATGTAGATAGCGTGATTGAACACCATAAGTACATGGAACCTTGGGTAGGACATGAGATTTTGTTGGTTTGTCCAGAGTGATGCCCCAATGAATCCCAGAGTGATTTGATCAGTGAGTGGAAAAGTATTTGCAAAGTCCCCTTCAGGGAATGGTGAGAATGGGGAGAAATTCAACTTTCCCAAGTTGAATTCTTGATATTCTCACAAGCAGTGTGGACAACCAAAACTATAGGCTGAGCCCCCAATCTTGGGGTTCATTCATATGAAACTTAACCCCACAAAGGAAAATTCAAGCCAACTTAAAATTAGGCCTAAGAGTCACCCCGAAGACAGCCTCTTTTCTTGCTCAGATGTGGCCTCTGTCTCCTGCCAACACAACAAGCAAACTCACCACCCTCCTCCTGTCTATGTGGGACACAACTTCAAGGGTGTAGAGCTTCCTGGCAACGTGGGACAGTAATCCTAGAATGAGCTGAGATTCAGCATCAAGGGATTGAGAAAAACCCTAGAAAAAGCTGAGACTCAGCATCAAGGGATTGAGAAAACCTACTCGACCAAAAGAGGGAAGAGTGAAATGATACAAAGTGTCAATGGCTGAAACATTCCAAAGAGAGTCGAGAGGTTATCCTAGAGGTTATTCTGATGCATTAAGTAGATATCACCTTGTTGGTCAAGATGTAATGGAGAGGCTGGAGGGAACTGCCTGAAAATGTAGAGCTATGTTCCAGTAGCCATGTTTCTTGATGATTGAATAATGATATAGCTTTCACAATGTGACTGTATGATTGTGAAAACCTTGTGTCTGATGCTCCTTTTATCTACCTTGTCAACAGATGAGTAGAACATATGGAATAAAAATAAATAATGGGGGGAACAATTGTTAAAATAAATTTAGTTTTAAATGCTAGTGATCAATGAAAGGGAGGGGTAAGGGGTATGATATGTATAATTTTTTTTTCTGTTTTCATTTTATTTCTTTTTCTGAATAGATGCAAATGTTCCAAGAAATGATTATGATGATGATTATGCAACTATGTGATGATATTGTGAATTACTGATTATATATGTAGAATGAAATGATCAAAAGAGGAATGTTTGCATTTTCTTTGTGGGTTTTTTTTTTTTGGTATTTAAATAAATAAAATAAAATAAAAAGCTTTCCAAACTTTTAAAACCCTATTAACCTCAGCCCCAGCTCTGGCATTGTCCAATCTAGAAAAACCATTTACTCTGTATATGAAAGAAAAGCAAGGAGTGTCCTTTGAAGTATTAACCCAGAAATTGGGAAAGCATGCTTGTCCAATAGCCTATTTTTCTAAACAACTCAATTCAGTACCATGTGGATGGCCAGAATGCCTGAGGGTAGTGGCTGCAACTGCAGTCCTTGTTGAGGAAACCTCCAAGATAATGATGGGTCAGTCACTTGAAATTCAGACCTCCCATTAGGTTCAAGGGGTCCTAGAGACCAAAGTACACCAATGGTGGACAGAAGGATGTTTAATTAAATACCAGGCACTCCTCTTTGATGTATCAGATGTCATATTAAAAGCATGTCATACTCTAATCCCAGTAAATCTCATGCCTAAAGAAAAGTTAGAGCCTTCAATCAATTCATGTGTGGAGATAATTAGTCAGGTATACTCTAGTCACCTTGACCTGAAGGATGAGCCTCTGGAGAACCCTGATAGGGTTGTTTCATCCTCAAAGGAACTCAAAGGGCAAGATGTCAAGTGGTAGGCCAACAACAAGTTATAAAGGCAAAACCTCTACCACTGGGCACATTCTCCCAGAAGGCCAAACTCTTTGCATTGACTAGAGCTCTAACATTATGGCAGGGACTAAAAGTCAAATCTATACTAACTCCAAATGTACATTTCTTATTCTCCATGCCCATGCTGCTATATGGAAAAATGGGGATTATGAACAGCAAAGTGTTCTCCCATAAATCACCCCCTAGAAATCCTATCCTTCCAGGAGGCCATCCATAGGCCCAAGGAAGTATCTGTAATCCGCTGTAAGGAACACCAGAGGGAAGATTGATGCTGTGGTTAGAAACAGTTTTGACGATCAAGTAGCCCAATAAGCAGCACTCTTCCCAGTGTCTGAAATGAGTCTAATCCCATTCCTCTGGGAGATGGACATAAGACCTGAGTATATGTTAGATGAGATCAGACAAGCTGAATGAAGCAGATATACTAGGGCCCTGGAGGTTGGTATAAGAGAGGATCAAAGACCTTTATACCTGGACACATGCAAGGGAAAGTAATCAAAGCTTTCCATGACTTTTCCTACCTGGGAAGAATAGCCATGACTTCCTTTGTTACTAATCTCTTTGAGGGCCCACATCTGACAAGACTATAAAATAAATCATTCCTTTATGCCATCTCTTTGCCCTAAAAGGATCTAGAAAAGGGCTAAGACCTTCCTCACTAGTACATCCTGTCCACTGTAGAGGCATGTATCCTGGAGAATACTGGCAGCTAAATTTCACCCAGATGCTCCTCTCCCAGGGATTTAAATGTATGTGAATATTCATTGAAACTTTCATGGGGTGGATTGAAGCCTTTCCAGCTAGGATAGAAAAGGCCCAAAAAGTCTCAAAGGCCTTGCTAAAATAAATCATACCCCATTTTGTACTCCCTAATCCATTCAAAGTGACAACAGCCACTCCTACCTTAAAAGTTGTCCAGCAACTCTGTGTGGCCCTGGGAATTTATTTTCACTTGCATGCCTCCTGGAGGCCTCAATCCTCTGGTAAAGTAGAAAAAACAAATCACTGCCTTAAAAAAACATATTAAGCTGCGTCAAAAGATTGCTGATACATGGATAAAAATCCTACCTATTGCTTTTCTCAGGGTAAGGGCTGCCCCAAAAAGCACTTTGCAGCTAAGCCCTTATGAGATGACTTATAGGAGACCTTTCTTCTCCTCAGGTCTTCTAACCAACACCAAGACACACATAATTATAAAATACCTCATAAGTCTAGGGAAAGTACAACAGGCTCTTCAGGAATATGAAAACTGAGTCCTCCATGCACCTCACCACACTGATTCTCTTTTCCAAGTACATCCAGGAGACCAAACCTTGTTATAAACTTGGAAAGAAAAATCACAAGCACAGAAGCTACAGCCCAAATAGAAAGGCCCTTATACAGTGCTCTTAGTCACCCTTAGGCAGCTACGAGGGGTAACTAGCTGGGTACACATATATGAAATTAAACTTGTCTCTCCTAAGTTCCCACAGCAAGAAGAAAAAGAAAGACTGGGAAAAAAGGATAGAAATGCAAGCATCCTACTCTTGTCAACCAACTTAGGGCCTGAAGCTCCTTTAAAAAAGAACTGGGTAAGTCATCTCCCCAAAAGAAAAAGATGAAGTTACCCCTGTTTTTCTCTGTGTATATCCTCTTTTCCCCCTTCTCTTATACATAGTACATCCTTACTTCAATATGGTCCGGGGTGCAGTTGAACTCTTCAATTTATCTTCCTGCTGGGTATGTGTCCTCCATTCTGGGAAGTATGAGGTATGGCCTGTTGATGCAAAACCCTGGGCTTCCACCCACTTGTTCAGGACATCCAAAGCCCAAATGAGATGCACCAGCATGGAGCTAACAGATCCTCACTTAAAATTTCCATGACCCTCGACCACCTTCTCAACAAGTTCTTCCAAAAGTCCAGCATTTCCCTAAAATCACCAGCAACCCCAGTTAAGGGTGTCTTATCCACAGATATCTACTCTCACCTCTAGTAAAAACTGTACCCTTTTGCTTATATTGCAATTCCACTCATCCCAACCAAGTCAATCTAGGAAGCCTTAACCCAACACTTTATAACCAAACATTTTGCATCACAAAAACTCATACCTCCACTACCATTAAGTCTACCAACAGTATCATCAGTAAAATAGAGGGAATTATCATATATGATAAGGAACACATCCTCACTATCTCCAGATTCCTCGGACAAATCACTCTCCTAGAGACTAATGTAGCTTACTCCCAAGAGGGAGCTACCCAATTCTGCCAGGGTCAGCCAAGGGACAGATGCAAGTCTCCTATTACCTTCAGACTTTCTGTCCAATTCTTGCATCAAACTCTATGATCACCTAACAGGAATGCCAAGAATGGGCTGAGATAAAAATTGAGGTATTATGTTTGATTCTAACAACTTCCTACAGCCCTGTCTTTCAGCATGCAGTGGAGCACAGATCACCCAAGAGTGAATCAAACTTTGGGTGGCCACATCAGCAATCAGTGGTGCATCACCTGGACCAGTATGTACCTTAACACTTGCTGTCTCACTAGACCCCAATCAAATAGTATTCTTCCTTTGTGGACATAAAACCTACCTTAGCCCACCCTGGTGGTGATCAGGGACACACACTTTAGTATTTGTGTCTGCAGTACTCAAGCTAAAAAGTGGAAATAAGATTTTTCCACTCCCAGCTTCCCAATCTGTCATCCCAATAAGAATACGAGAGCAGTTCAGTTCCTAATCCCACTCCTAGCTACTATCAGGATAGGGTAGCTATAGCTACTGGAGCTGTAGAAATAGCCCATGCAGAGGAAGTCCACCATAATCTTTTCCTCAAACTATTCTCTAGCATTGAATGAACCACCTCCCCTTAACCCTTCTCTAATTCCAAGTAAAGTCATTAGCAGGTATCATTCTCCAAAACCAAACAGACCAGTTGCCCTTTCAGCAGCCCATGGAGGAACATGTGTATTCCTGGGAAACAATTGTTGTTTTTATATTAATCAAAGCTCAAAAATAACACAGGATATCAACTCCCTTAGAAACAAAGCCACTTGATTGTTCATCAAGTCCCAAAATCTCCCATTTGATTTATTCAAGATTCTGCCACCTGGGGTAAGTGCCATTCTTTGCTCCATCCTTCTCTGTTTAATGAAGATAACCATGCTAATTCTCCTTGGCTTTGTAAATTTTCATATTCTCTCTCTGTCTCTCTCTCAAAATGCTGGGCTTTGACAGTAACAGCACAAGTCATAGTACAGATCATTCACCCTTATAAGACATTCACAGACAACCAAAGGGTCATGCCAGAACAAGAAAAATGCGAAAAAGCCCATACCCTCCAGAAGAATTGTTAGATATGATAGCCAAAGAATTCCACTCCCATTATAGGCAAGGACAATGCCCCTTCTGTCAGCAGAAAGCAGCTACAGAAGAATGCACTCCTCAAGATTAAGGGACAGAACTCTCTGAGAAGAGAATGAGGTTGTTAGATAGGGAAGGAGGGAAGGGAAAATGATGCTAAACCCCATAACAGAAGTTCCTTTTGGTGCATACACACCTAACCCCACATACCTAACCCTCATTCAGGTCGGCATCTCATAAGAACCAGTGAAAAGTTCTGCTCATCAATCCTTGTTAGCATAGCCAGATGGGAGAAGACCCCTTCAAATCCTCGTAATCAAGAATCTCAGCCTCAGGGTGCTTCTCCTCCTTCAGAGAACACCCATGCTCATCTTCTTTTGACTGTGTACTTTTACTATGCATTACAGTTTTTGAGCCATACACCTGGCCAGTCCTTGGATTCTTTGGCTGTACACACTGACCAGTTCTCAGTTCTTTCCTGAAGCTGTCAAGAACCTTCACAGCATCGGTCCCTAATCAAGGTCTTAACTTCTCTGAGAATTCCTGGGGCTTACTGACTTCCAGTCGAAAATTCCCAGGGCTCTCTGGCATTGAGCCAAGAACTCCTGGTGCTCTCTGGCATCAAGTTTATTAAACTACTTGGCTGTACACACTAACTAATCCTTGAATTCTTTCCCATGACTGAGTCAAAAACCCTCACAGTGTCTGCACTTGGTTGAGGTCTTGGTTTCTCTGAGAACTTCCAGCTTCACAGGGACCACATTTTGAGAACCAGTGATCGAGAGAATGTGGACTAGAAAGGTAACTTTCATGTATTTCAGCCTATATGAGCCAAAATATGCTTCCAACTTTTGCACTTAGCCCACTTAGACAAATCTGTATATGTAAAGATCACTAAGTCTTTCTATCTCTCTAGGTAACTATTTATTTCAACTTTTGTTTGAATTGTCTTTTTTCTAGAAGTTTATGAAACCACGCTAATGAAACCATGCTAATTTCCCTTTAATCTCTGCTCCCTTAATGTTTCATATCTCTCATTCTCCATTATAAGACTAATATTAGAAATTAGAAATTTAATGAAAAACTTCTTCAGTCACTATAATTATCAGGTGTTTACATCTGAAATGCAGGTACAGATCTTTGTCACATATGTCTGCATAAGGCCTGTGTAGACAAAATGTAAAATTTAATATGTGTAGTGAAAAACTGAAAATTGAATTGGCTACCATTCTCTAGATACAATATGTATGAATTCTGCTCATTTAGAGGGCTACATGCCAAAATTAAAATCCTAGTGAATCAGAAAAAGAGAATTACAAGTATGAGTGTTTGTGTATGCACATACACACTATTCCTCAGGGCTATTTAACTTTTAAGACATCAAATTTACTAGTCTTTCCATAACACAACACCTCCATATGTTACAGAGTTTCTTTTAAACAATCAATAATTATAAAATAAACATAGAATTGCATGCCTAATTTTTCTATTGATTTCATTTTTACACTATTGACCTTTTAAATAAACCTCAATATCACTTCTATATAAAAACAGTATCCAAAGTAACATCAGATTGTGCAACTCCAAAACACATTTTTCCAACTTACATTTACCAAGCACTTAACTATGCAGTATTCACTAGGTGCTAGGTATACAAGAATAATGAAATAAGGGTCCCTGCTCTTGAGTAGCTGAAAGCTAGTCTGGGAAACAGATGTAAATGAGGCTACATGAGATGAGCTATAATAGAAGTGTGAAGGAAATGCTGTGGAATCTCAAAGGAACAAACCATATTTTTTTTCAAAGGGAACTCAAAGGTCTTCACAAAGATTGTGGCATTTGAATGGGTCTTAAAGGGGATACCTTATGAAAAAGACAAGAAAAACCATTTCAGGATAAGGGACTTGTGCATGAGCAAAAGTGTGAAGGTATGAAAGAGCTTAATGTGTTCAGATAAGACCAGGAAGTTTAGTGTGGCTGGGGCCTAGGTGATAGGGATGGAAGCCATGAGAGATGAGGTAGGAAATGTAGGCAGGATTTTGGATGCCATGCTAAAGAGTTGGGGCATTATAATGAATAATGAACCTTTGAAACAAGGAGATGGAGTTATCTGTTAGAGCTAAAACATTGCATTCCAGATGTGTAAGTGCTTCACCTATTGATTCATTTAACAAATATATATTGAGAACCTACCATGTGGCAAGCATTATACCGAAGCACCAAGAGGATTACAAAGATGAATCAGACATGGCCAAGTAAAATGTCCCCTAATCTTGTGTCCTACTGAGTTGTTATTGTCAGAAAAATGTTTAAGTAAAGACAGGAACAGGTAGGATTTGCTGAGTTGATTTTACACAGAAGTTATTATAAAACCTTAGAGTAAGATGAGATCTCTGCCATCATCTGGCACAAATGCCCACTGAGTGCAGGAATCACTTCTATGGCATCCCTAAACTTGAAGCCATCCAGACAATCTACCACAGGATGCAGCCCAATCAATAATAGACAGCTGACAGCTTTGCTAGTTAGAAAAGTCTTATATGAGATATAATCTGTCTGCTTCTAATTGCCATTGGCCCTTCCTTTTATCTTCTAGAGCCACCTAGCACAGATTTTGTTCATTTATAAGCCACTACTTACCTCTAAGAATCAACAAGTGTTCATTAAAAAAAAACCTGATCTACCTTTCAACTATGTTACTTTTACAAATTGACCTGAGGTTGGAGATTTGTTGCTTCTCTAAGAAAGCATATTTGGAAGATGTAAGCTGACTAAGAATACCTACCAAAAATTTATCAAAAGTGTCAGTCGGAAGAAGACACCTATTCTATGTGGAAGGTGGCAAAAGCATAACAATGCCTTCCATCAGGAACTCAGTCTTAGGAAAACACACTCACTCCATGGTTTACTGATTTCCGGGTTACCAATAGAAGCCTGACTCACATCGCACGAAATGGAATATTTTACTCACATAGAGAAGAGTGAAGTCAGCTTCACTAATGGGCATCAGTTCTCCCTAGCCAAGTTCTCAATCCTTGGCTAATACAGGGAGATGTTCTATGCACAGAAACCCTCTCTTAGGTGCATGTGTCATAGTGGAGGAGCCCTGCTGCCTCCCCACCAGGGAGAGATACACTACTGGACTGTGAGCTAAAAGGTATAAAATATCCCCCACCTTAATCAGACTGTCACCAGTGAATACTTACGTATGCTTGGGATAATAGGGGAAAAGAAGTCACCAGCAGACCCCATATCTACTAGGAGACTGTGTTTTATCTCATCAGGCTTACATTTCTGGTGCTGAGCTCAGGATGTATTTGTGGATCCCAGGGAAAGACAGCAGACCATGCTAGGACTATCTGCTACCATTTTAAGTCACTTACCTGATTTCTGCCAACA
This sequence comes from Myrmecophaga tridactyla, assembly GCA_004026745.1. Lineage (NCBI taxonomy): Eukaryota > Metazoa > Chordata > Mammalia > Pilosa > Myrmecophagidae > Myrmecophaga > Myrmecophaga tridactyla. The sequence goes on from PVIY010043466.1 coordinate 12,621, forward strand.
TGAATCCCTGCAATGGATGTTGTCTCACCTGAGCTATGTCTCATCAGATCATAGCCTATGGCTGAGGTTCCCTGTGGACTAAGGTTTCTTCAGCTCTTCAAGAACACCCAGGGTTGCCATAGCATGTTATAGGCAAGGATGTATTTTATTACAACTATTTTCTTTGCAAATAAAAAATGAATGTTTACTCAGATTATAAAGTATGATCAAATAGAAATACCCCTGGATATAGGTCATAATAACTGGGCTCTACTCTTATATTTATTTATAAGTCACTACATGGCCTAAGGAAGCATCTTAACATCTCTGTGCCTCCGTTTCTTCATCTCTAATATGTGGATAATTTTGTCTTTCAATTATGGATATTGTGAGAGTTAAATAAAAAGTTCTTAAAAGGTCAACTACACAGACTTGTTCTAAAACCTCTTCAGACTCTCCTGCATCTGGGAAGATGAAGTAGACATCCTTTTTTCCATTTCTTCTTCTAAACACAACTAAAAACACTGAACATTGCATATAAAACAAACATAAGAAGACTCTGAAAGTTGGAATGGAGAAGGCAGTTTGACTGGGAACCTCAGGATTCAAAGATAGACATAGTCATGACTTCTTTGGATTTTCTTTTTACCTAACATATCCCAGATTGGATGCCAGAGGTTCCAACAACACAGAAACACCAATAAGCCCAAACAGAAAAAGTCCCAGCAAAAGCTGACTCCCTCAGTCAAAGAACTAGGAAGGAGAAGCCTAGCCAAACAAAAACCTTTTTAACCATAGGTACTCATCTCTCAACAAATACCACAGGAAAAACTGTGGTTCTGCACCCATCCATGCCAGCAAACACCATGTGGGTAATCAAGACTTCCAAACTTGCCAGTCTGTAATAAGGCAACCGAAACATCCACCTAAGATGGTGTCAGAGAGGCCAAATAGAGAGCTGGAATTTCATCCCTGCTGGGCAGTAAAGAAGCCCCCTCCTCCATCACCCCACCAGTGCCAGTGTAGTGAATGTTGGGATCCTAGATCTCCATCTTCATCTGGCAGTCATGAGAAACCACTCCCTCTCCCCACCGGTGTAGTATCAATAGAGGCCAGAGGAAAGTCAAGACTTTTGTAATCATGCAATGGTAATGAGGCCATGCACCAGTGGTGTTAGTGGAAGCCATGTGGGAAGCAGTAACCAGGAACATCTAATTCTCCCATCCAGGAATTATCACTGGAAGCCTGTGGGGAGCTAGAACTCCTCACCTCTACCAGTAATGAGGACCCCACCGCTTGAGGTATCAATGCAGGCTTAATAGGATCTTCTACCTCAACCTGCCTGTAATGAGGTGGCATCCCCTTGGCCTACTTGGTAAGTGTCAGAAGAAGGCAGATAAAAGCAAAAGGTTTAATAGAATCAAGATTATCATAATATAATACCTGAAATGCCCAGGTTTCAATTGAAAACCACACATATCAACAACCAGGAAGATAACTAAATAAATGGAGAATAAAAAAGACAATAAATAGATGCCAACACTGAGATATTAGAATAATCTGAAAAGGATTTTAAAGTAGCCATCAAAAAATGCCATCACAAAATTTTTAAATATACTTGAAATAAATGACAAACTAGATAATCTCAACAAAATTAGAACACAGAAAAAGAAACAAAACAAATGGAGTTCAGCAAAGGTGTAGGATACAAGCTCAATGTGCAAAAAATTATTAGTAATCAATATACTAGCAATGAACAACCCAAAAAGGAAATTAAGAAAGCAATTCCATTTAAAGTAGCTTTAAAAAGAATAAAATACTGAGGAATAAATTTAACAAAGGAGATGAAAGAATTGCCTGCTGAAAACTATAATACATTGCTGAAAGAAATTTTAAAAGATCTAAATAAATTGAAAGACATTTCGTGTTCATGGATTAAAAGACTGAATACTGTTAAAATACAATACTCCCCAAAGCAATCTACAGATTCAAGGCAATACTTTTCAAAATCCCAAAGGAATTTTTGGTGGAAATGGAAAAGCTGATCCAAAATTCATATAGAAATCAAGGGATTCAAAATAACCAAACAAGCAAAAAGAAGAACAAAGATGGAAGACTTACAATTCCTGATTTCAAAATTTACTACAATGTTTTATTAATCAAAATTGGCATAATATTGGCATAAGGACAAACATAGAGACCAATGGAATAGAATTGAGTGTTCAAAACCACAACCTCAATATTGTGAGTCATTGATTGTACACCATATATAGAATGTATGTGTGTGAAGAATTCTCAATGAAAAAAACCCTCACATTTATACTCAATTGATTTTTTAAAAGCATGCCAAGACCAATCAATGGAAAAAGAATAGTCTCTTCAACAAAGGGTGCTAGGATAACTGGATATCATCATGCAAAACAGAAGAAGAATAAAAATTTGGACCTCTACCTCACACTATGTACAAAAATTGGCTCAAAATGGATCACTGACCTAGAGAGCTAAAACCATCAAACTCCTAAAAGAAAACTAGAAGTATACCCTCACAACCTTGGATTTGGTAGCGATTTCTTAGTTATAACACCAAATGTACAAGCAACAAAAGAAAAAAAAACAGATAAAATGGACTTCATTAAAACTAAAAACTTTTGTGCAACAAAGAGCACTATCAAGAAAGTGAAAAGAAAACCCACAGAATGGGAGAAAATATTTGAAAATCATACATCTGATAAAACTATAGTATCCAGAATATATAAAGAACTCTTAAAACTCAGTAATTAAAATACAAACAACTCATTTTAAAACTGGGCAGAGGACTTGCATAGACATATCTACAAAAAAGACATACATAAGTGAATAAGCACATGAAAGATACTTGACATTAGTTATTAGGGATATGCAAATCAAAACCACAATCAGATACCAATACACACCCATTAAGCTGGCTAACATTAAAAAAAGAAAAAAAAGGAAAATGACCAGTGTTGATGAGGATGTGGAGAAACGAGAACACTCATATATTGCTGATAGGAATGCAAAATGATACAGCCACTGAGGAAAACATTGTGGTAGTTCCTCAAAAAAATTAAACATAGAATTGCCATAAAATGTCAAATGTAGAATTTTCATATGATCCTACAGTTCCATTCTTGGGTACACAACCAAAAGAATTGAAAACAAGTGAAAAACAAAAACTTTTATGTGAATGTTCATAGCATGTACTATTCAAAATAGTTGGAAACAACCCAAATATTCATCAACTGGTGAATGGATAAACAAATGTATTATATCCATATAATGGAATATTATTAGGCTATAAAAAGTAATGAAGTACTGATACATGCTACAACATGGATAAACATTGAAAATATTATAAGTGAAAGAGGACAGACACAATACCCACATATCACATTATGCCATTTATATGAGCCATCCAGAATAAGCAAATCTACTGAGACACAAGGCAGATTAGTGGTTGCTAGGGACTGGGGAGGGAAGAGAATGGAGAGTGAAGTTTTAATGAATATCCATTCCCTTTTAGAGTGATGGAAATGTACTGGAACTAGATAATAGTGATCATTGCACAACATTGGGAATGTATAAAAAGTAAATTTTATGTTATAAAAAATCATAAATTTATGTTATACATACTTTTCACAATAAAGAAAATAAACTGGAAATTTAGGAAATAAAACAATACAATTACTAAAATAAAAAGCAAAATGGATAGGCTCAAGAGCATAATGGACAGGACAAATGAAATAATTAGTGAAACTGAAGATAGAACAGAAATGACCAAATCTGAAAGCAGACAGATAAGAGAATTTAATAATGAACAGAGGAGAGGCAGGGCAAGATGGCAGCTTAGTGAGGTGTAGAATTTCGTTCCTCCTCCAGAGCAGCTAGTAAATAACCAGGAACAGTACAGAACAACTGCTAGGGCTACATCAGTGACCAGACACACAGCATACACAAGTCTGGACAAGCTGGACTGGCTGGGACTCCATGTTGAACTAGAGAGTCTGCTGAAATTAAAGACACAACATAACTTTACACTGCTGGGAAGCCATAGACAGACAAGTGCCACATGCTAGGCAAGATAGGAAAAACACACAGTATAGAGGCTTCTTACAAAAGTCTAGTAACCTATTGGGTCTCACCCTCAGGGGAAACAGATGCTAGTGACTTTTTCTTTCTGAGACAAGGGCTATTCCTGTCAGGGAAACCTAACTGGGGTCTGTAATATCTGAGGAGACCCTCCTCAAAAATAAGAAGAAAGACTCCATAAAGGCAGGGGAAGAAACAGAAAAACAAGGACTGAAAAATTCTCATCAGTTAAACAGAATATATGCTATGGACCTAGAATAAGTTGAGCTGAATATCAAAGAACAGATAGAAAACAAAGCCATACAGAAAGAAAATTCTAGGTAAAAGAGTGAAAACAACCTCCAAAATAAACTAATTAAGGTAATCAAATGCTTAGATGCCAGCAAAAAATAATGAGTCAGTGCATTTCCTAATATAACTTATGTAGATAGCTTGATTGAACACCATAAGTACTTGGAATCTTGGGTAGAACATGAGATTTTGTTGATTTGTCCAGTGTGATGCCTTGAGGAATCCCAGAGTGATTCAATCAGTGACAGGAAAAGTATTTGCAAAGTCCCCTTCAGGGAATGGTAAGAATGGGGAGAAATTCAACTTCCCCAAGTAGAATTCTTGATATTCTCACAAGCAGTGTGGACAGCCAAAGCTATAGGCTGAGCCCCCAGTCTTGGGGATTTGTTCATATGAAATTTAATACCACAAAGGATAGGTCAAACCTACTTAAAATTTAGACCTAAGCGGAGGTGGCCAAGATGACAGCTTAGCAATGTGTGTGTTTTAGTTCGTCCTCCAGAACAACTACTAAATAACCAGAAACAGTACAGAACAGCTCCCGGAGCCATGTCAGTGACCAGACACACAGCGTACCCCAGTCTGGACTAGCTGGACCAGCTGCGAGCCTCCCCAGAACCGTGAGATACCCAAGCCCTGGCAGCCGGCGCCCCTCCCCCACAGGCTGCTTCCCAGAGGGGAAAGGAAAGGAAATTTACCAGCAGCAGGAACTGAGCACAATTAAACACCTATTGTGGAATTAATTAACAAATTCTGACTACTAAAAATAGGCCCCCAGCTCAGGCAAACCTGGTCAAGGTGGAGGTCGCTCACTGGGCTATGGGAAAAGAGGAAAGGGGGGAAAAAGAGATTTTTGTGGCTGTTTATATGGAGACTTGGCTGCCTCTGGATTCAGCGCCAGGACTTCTCGGACAGCAACTGCCCCAGGCATAGGCAGAAACGGACTGCTTTCAGGGATGTCTCCCACCTGTGCCTTCCCCAGGGGAGGGGTGAAGCCCAACTCAGGTGGAATCCCTCCCTTGAGGAATTCAGACCCCAGGGCTTGGCAATTTGAAGCCATTAAAACCAGCCTACAACCTCTCCTCTGTCTCCACCATGCCCCCAGAAGGAAGAGTCTTCCAAAGTTAAAGGTGCTGCAACATCTTTTGCTGGTGGGACCCGCAGGCAGACAAGTGCCACATACTGGGCAAGATAAGAAAAACAGAGGCCAGAGATTCACAGGAAGGTCTTTTAACTTGCTGGGTCTCACCCTCAGGGAAAACTGACACAGGTGACTCCTTCCCCCTAATAGGAAGCCAGTTTAGTCCGGGAAACCTCAGCTAGAGTCTATAATACCTATGTAGACCCTCCTAAGGGTGGGGAGGGAAAAGGTACCATACAAGCAGGACAAGAAACAAGAAAACAAGAACAGAAAAATTATCCCCTGTTAAACAAAACCTAAGCTAGAGGTCCAGAAAAAGCTGAACTGAATGTCAAAGAACAAACAGACAACAAACTCATCCAGCAAGAAAACTCTAGGTAAAAGAAGTGAAAGCAATCTCCAGAATAAACTAATTAAGGTAATTAAATGCCTAGATGCCAGCAAAAAATAACAAATCACACCAGGAAAATTGAAGATATGGCCCAGTCAAATGAACAAACCAATAGTTCAAATGAGATACAGGAGCTGAAACAATTAATTCAGAATATACGAACAGACAAGGAAAACCTCATCCAAAACCAAATCAATGAATTCGGGGAGGATATGAAGAAGGAAAGGAATGAATAAGGAGAAGAAATGGAAAGTCTGAAAAAAACAACTCACAGAACTTATGGGAATGAAAGATACAGTAGAAAAGATGAAAAAAACAATGGAAACCTACAAAGGTAGATTTCAAGAGACAGAGTATAGGATTAGTGAACTGGAGGATGGAACATATGAAATCCGACAAGAAAAAGAAAATATAGGGAAAAAATGAAAAAATATGAGCAGGGACTCAGGGAATTGAATGATAATAAGAAGCGCACAAATATACGTGTTGTGGGTGTCCAGAAGGAGAAGAGAAGGGAAAAGGAGGAGAAAAACAAATGGAAGAAATTATCACTGAGAATTTCTCAACTCTTATGAAAGACATAAATTTACAGATCCAAGAAGTGCAGCATACCCCAAAGAGAATAGATCCAAATAGACGTTCTCCAAGACACTTACTAGTCGGAATGTCAGAGGTCAAAGAGAAAGGGAGAATCTTGAAAGCAGCAAGAGAAAAGCAATCCATCACATACAAGGGAAACCCAATAAGACTATGTGTAGATTTCTCAGCAGAAACCATGGAGGCGAGAAGACAGTGGGATGATATATTTAAATTACTAAAAGAGAAAAACCGCCAACCAAGAATTCTATACCCAGCAAAATTGTCCTTCAAAAATGAGGGAGAAATTAAAACATTTTCAGACAAAAAAATCACTGAGAGAATTTGTGACCAAGAGACCAGCACTGTAAAAAATACTAAAGGGACCACTAGAGACAGATATGAAAACACAAAAGAAAGAGGTGTGGAGAAGAGTGTAGAAAGAAGGAAAATTAGATATGACATATAAAATCCAAAAGGCAAAATGGTAGAAGAAACTAATACTTGTACAGTAAAAACACTAAATGTTAATGGATTGAACTCCCCAATCAAAAGATATAGACTGGCAGAATGGATTAAAAAACAGGATCCTTCTATATACTGTCTACAGGAAACACATCTTAGACCCAAAGATAATCATAGGTTGAAAGTGAAAGGTTGGGAAAAGGTATTTCATGCAAATAAAAACCAGAAAAGAGCAGGAGTAGCTATACAAATATCCAACAAATTAGACTTCAAATGTAAAACAGTTAAAAGAGACAAAGAAGGATACTATGTACTAATAAAAGGAACAATTCAGCATGAAGACAGAATAATCATAAAGATTTATGCACCGAACCAGAATGCCCCAAAATACATGAGGCAAACACTGCAAACACTGAAAAGGGAAATAGACACATCTACCATAATTGTTGGAGACTTCAATTCCCCACTCTCATCAATGGACAGAGCATCTAGACAGAGGATCAATAAAGAAAGAGAATTTGAATATTATAATAAATGAGCTAGACTTAACAGACATTTATAGGACATTACACCCCACAACAGCAGGATACACCTTTTTCTCAAGTGCTCATGGATCATTCTCAAAGATAGACCATATGCTGGGTCACAAAGCAAGTCTCAACAAGTTTAAAAAGATTGAAATCATACAAAACACTTTCTCAGATCATAAAGGAATGAAGTTGGAAATC
>PVIY010043467.1:0-20303 GCA_004026745.1 Myrmecophaga tridactyla
TTGTGGTGCTGTGCTTTGAAATTTTTTTTTTAATTTTTTAATTTTATTTTTTTAAATACCAAAAAACAGAGCAAATGCAAACATTCCTATTTTGATCATTCTGTTCTATATATATAATCAGTAATTCACAATTACTGTGCTTTGAAATTTATTGCTTTTATATATATATATGTTATTTTTCAGGAAAAAAAAGACAATTGTGATGATAAAAAAAATATTCCTTCTAGCCTCTTATAAGCTGGAGCAGCTAGAAGGAAAAATCTGAGAGGATCATATGATAGCCCGTGACAAACTCTGGGATCTGTCCTATACCTACACATTGAAGAGTGCTTTGAAAACTATTGGTTTTTTCTTTCTTTGCTTTGTATATATGTTATATTATACAATAAAAAAGTTAAAAAAAAAAAAAAGTATGGCATGGAGAAAGCTCCCTGATGGTTAAGTTATACAGAGAAGGTCAGGTTTAACAAATGAGTATGATTGCTGAATCATTATATGATATTTCTTTTAGTCTTCAGTACCTTAGAGCATTTAGAAATAAAAACCTAACACTGTGGAATTATAACCTATACCAAACTCTGAAATCTGTTCTACAACTAATTGTTGTGATATACTTTGAAGTTTATTGCTTTTATGTATATGTGTCATTTAAAGAGAAGAAGGAGTGTAACAGAGAAGAGAGGATTTAACAACTGAGTTTGACTGCTGAGGCATTATATTGATATTTCTGTTGATCTCCAGTGTCTTGGAGCAACTAGAAGAAAAAATGAAAAATCATGAAACTGTAGCCTATACCATACTTTAAAATCTTCTCGATAACTACTTGTTAAAATGTACTTAGAAACTTATTGCTTTTTTGTATATATGTTTTATTTCACAATTTAAAAATATTTAAAAAAACTGATAGACTCAGAACACACAAATTTTTTTAATCTCACAAGAAGGAACATAATAAAGAAACATTTGAGATACAGTGCTATTAATTTTGATAGGTCATGATATATTATGTATTACAAATAAGTAGGAAAAACTTAACTTTTTTCCCTGTGCTCACAGAAGGTAAAAATAATTTGGACTGTAAATGTATATCCATATTTGCACACTTTTGGACTGTACACACAGTTTGCATTCTTGTCTTTTTGCCTCCTGGGTGTAGACATTTTTCTCTTTGAACTGTCAACGTATACCCACACATTTGTTTCTTTCTTTGTATTCTCAGAGTATACCCACAAAGCTGAAGATTATGGGGGCCTTGCTTTCCCAGGTAGCATTGTCCATTCTTGCATTTTGTCCTTTTCTCTATTTCTGGACCAGATATTGTGCTGAGCATTGAAGACAGAGAGAATAAAAGAAATAGATATTCTATTCTTAACCATTTAGGCTAAGCAGCTAAATCAACAACCATGATATAAGTAGTAGAACACATGGAGGAAAAAAAGAGGGATTAGACCTGAGAAGAAGACATGAGGAGAGGGAAATGGGGATACCAATGGGGAATGGCAGGGGCTCAGGGGAACTAACTAATAAGCTCTGTTTGAGGCTGTAGAGATTCCAATGGTGTAAATCAATTGTTGAGACAAATGTTGGCACACATATGTACAAGTACACATTATTTTTGTCTGTTTTCCCTAGGAAAACAAATTTAACTCTTAGAAACATAATTGAGTTTTCAGAAATACATGGAATCATCTGCTTGCACTGTAAAACAAAAGTCATGTTTCTTTTCCTCCAACAGTGCAAAAAATGAATTGTAGGGAGACCTACCATTTGTTGAAGAAATGTAGATCCCCTCACCTGCAACCCCATCAACCAGTTTAGGAATACTACGCATGTGCCTGAACTGTACTCATGTCCAGGCTGAAATTCCAAAGTCCCTGGACTTTGACAGCATAACAGCCAAGCAAAACTTGGGTTGAAGAGGAGAGGGACACAGGAACATAAGAATGAGCCAAGGTTGCCTCCTAACTAGTACTCAATCTTCTGGGAAACTAATCTATTTGGGGGCACCACATCCTTTGAGAATGGTGTGGAAACTAGCACTAAACTTCTCTTTCTAGCTCCTTCTTCCAACAGAAAATTCATCTTTTACACTTAAGATTCTTTACTATGACATAGAAATCATCAAGTTTTATTTTTCATTTATTCTCTGAAAGTTATTTTAAAAGATTCTTACCATCATGATTATTAAAATTCTTTTCCATAATTTATTCTAAATCCTGATGTGCTGTACCAGTGCTAAATAGTAGAAATGTGTTGGTTTTTAGAACATATGTCTGAAGCATAGAGGATGAAAAGAGAATTGGTATAGGGTTTTTTTCAGAAATTTAGAGGTTCAGTGCAGCAATAGATTTGTCAAGGTAGGATGCATTTTATGGGAGGAAAATTGAGAATGTAAAGCATGAAATTAAAGTAAAAGAAAATAATAGAAGTAAAGCCCAGGAGAAAGAAGAGAACCATCCAGGGAATATTAGTAGTGAAGGAACAGAAGGGAGTCCACATTGTTTTACTGTGTATTCAATGTCCAGTCTTCAAATTTCAATGAAAACTGATTAAGAGGCCCATTATACCATATTCTTTCAGTCACACACTATATACCATATTATACCATATTCTTTCAGCCAGCACAGTGTAGATGCTCAATAAAAAAAATTTTCTGCCCTGTGAAGGGCAGAGCTCAGTAGAAAACAGGCATTGGGAAATGAAAATTTGGTTGTTATTTAAGTACTAGCATTCCATATATAAATGGAATGATCTATTGTGACAACTAGAATAAATTCTCTTAGTTTTTATGATGGATCCACAGAAAACCTAATATAAATTGAATGTCTGTATGAGTTTTCATTTTAAAAACTCAAAATTCAAGTTTCCTGTTTTGTTTGCATTTCAATTTGCCTATTAGTTTAATAAAATGTGACCAAGTGAACAACATTTTTAAAAATAAAAGCCAAATTTAACAAAACTTTTTTTAAAAGCTGATATAATGCAGCAAGGCAATCCCATAACGAACATATGAAAAATCAGTCTTGGGGACGGGCCATGGTGGCTCAGTAGGCAAGAATGCATGCCTGCCATGCCAGAGGACCCAGGTTTGATTGCCGGTGCCTGCCCATGTAAAAAAAAAAAAAAAATCAGTCCTAGCATTGCTGAAATCTGAAGTCAAGAGACTACCATTAATTAGTTGAGTGATCCTGAACTTTTCATTTAAGCAAACTATACCTCAGCTTCAATATATGTAGAGAAAGTATACAGAATTTCTGATCATAGTATTTTCAAGATTATTTTTAAAGTCAGCTTAACTGACTTTAAATTCATAAATGTTTTATCTGTTCCATCGTGGTTTTAACTGAGGGGAGGTAATATGGCACAAAAGAAACAGTGCAAACTTTAGAACTTTAGAAGCAGAATGAACTTCAATTAGTTTCTTAGCTTCAGGGTAATTGGTCTCCTGAGTCTGCTCACTTTTGCATATTAACCACATTAACACCTATTTTATAAGGTTGTTACAAGGTTTAAAATAAATGTATCTAAAAATACATCCCACAAAAGGGGCTGAAAAAACTCTTAACTCAGACATTTCAGAGGTAAGCTTGATAACTCACAAAAAAATGATATATCAACTACAAAAGGATGTGTTTCTATTCACTTCACTTCCAAGGAATGGTGGAATGGAGGGGCTAAAGTAGATTTGTCCAACTAAGTATTAAGGTATTTTTATATTTGCTGTTAAATGTGTCTTCATAATTATTAGATGAATCATCTAATAAAAAATACTAAATGGCAAAAAGAAAAAGGAGAGACAGAATAAAAGGTTTTATCCTTGATTAAACTCCTCATTTTGTCAAATAAGCACAATCATCATTTCAAATAAGCATGACAAGCCCCACCCAATTCTGGCAGCTGTCTCTGAGCTGCACAGCTGTGCTATAATCTGGAAATTCTCAAAACTGTGATATTATAGCCTATAAAAAGTAAATTAAAGACTTGGAGAAACTCCATTATTTCCAACATAAGGGAAAAGTACATTTGTACATGGTGAGTCATAAACATTTATTTTGCAGAAATAAAATCCCTACAATCTTGCTTCAGAATTCTTAAAATGTCTTGGTTATGAGTCTGCAGAATTATCTGTTGGTTAATATGCAGGGTACTCACCAACACATCTTCAAATAGCTATATTGGTATTAGTTTGAACTACATGGGTCTATGAGAATTGTCATAAGATTGTGGAATCCTACACAGCACACAGTCATCTCTTTCCAGCCCCAGCCCTTAGACAAGCGCAATGTCAATCTTCCTGCAGCCATAAGCACATAACCAGATTATCCCCCATTCAGATAGGACATTCCAGCACAAGACAGAAAACATGAAGAACCAGGAATACAAACATATAAAGAGTAAATTCTAAGAGAGATATGAAGAATTCCCGAGCATTTTTAGATTTTCAACAAATGTCCTAATTCTACTCTCTTGGAGATGATCAAGTCCTTACTGTGTATCTACTATGAGTAAGGCATAACAGCACATCTAGAATATTTTTGGATAATTGTTTCCTAATTTCTTCCTTTTCCTTCTCAGAGATCAAAGAGTTATGTGTACCTTTCTTTAAAAAAATAAAAAAGCAAATACTAGGACTTGTGATATCTCTTCTAAGATGATGCATTAGCTCTCGCATCTGGCCCTTCCTACAATGAAAAAAGTGGCACAACACCTAGCTGGCCCTCTCAGATTTTGGAGACAAACATATTCCTCATTTGGGTGTGCTGCTCCAGCCCATTTACTCAGTAACCCAAAAAAGCTGACAGTTTTGAGTGGAATAAGAGGCGGCTCCGCATCAGGTCCAGGTCCAGGACGTTAAGCAAGCTGCTCTGCCACTTTGGCCATATGATCCAGAAGATCACATTGCCAGAAGTGTTGGTGGCACCTAGAAATTCTGTTTGGAAACTTTGGCAGGTCTTTCTAGAAGAATAAAACACAGAACCTTAGGATTTTGGAGTAAAGCCCACCATCCTCCACTCCTTTTCAGAAACAGCTTTTGGCCTGCTACTAGGCCTTAGTAGAGACTAAATACTTAACTATGGGCCACCAATTTACCATAAAAGCTGAGATTGCCCACTATGAACTGAGTGTTGTCTGACGTTCCATCATCAAAGGGAAGGGTTATGTATGGGCAGTCAGGCTTGAGAAGGCCACAAAGGCACAAGTAAGTTTCACAAAGAAATGGCCCAAATGCCCATGGCCCTGATTCCTGCCACCTTAACTTCTCTTTCCCAGCCCACAGCTATGGCCTCTTGAGGAGTCATTTATAATCAGTTGACTGAGAAAGAGAAAGCATAAGCCTAGATTACAGGTGGTTCTGCACAATACACAAGTACCACCAAAAAATGGATGGCTGTAGCACTATAGCCCCTTCTGGGATATCTCTGGAGGACAGTGGTAATGGGCAATCCTCCCTGTGGGCAGAATTTTGAGCAGGGTACCTGATTGTTCATTTTTTATTGAAGGAGAAACAGTTGGAGGTGTCTTTGTTACCTGATTCTTTGTCTGTGGTCAATGGTTTGGCTGGGTGGCCAGGGACTTGGAGAAAATATTTTTGGGAAATTGGTAACAAAGATGTCTGGGGCAAAGTAAGTTGGATAGACCTTTCTGAATGGATTAAAAAAAAAAATGAAGACACTTGTGTCCCATGTGAATATTCACATGGATGACTCCAGGTTAGGAAAATATTAATAATCAAGTGGATATGATGACCCAGTCAGCCTCTTCCTTCAGCCACTTCTGTTATTGCCCAATGGGTTCATGAATAGAGTGGCCATGGTGGTAGAGATGGAGGTTATATATGGGCTCGGCATCTTAATGGATTACAGTGAACAACTGTAGGCCAACAAATTAGATAACAAATAAAACGCACAAATTCCTAGAGGAATGCAAACCGCAGAAATGGACTTAAGAAGAAGTAGAGAGAAGGTAGAGTAGGATAGGCTGGATTCACCCCTGCTCTGCAGAACAAGATGGTTATGAATAGTCATGCTGTCAGGCACAGTGAATGGTGAATATTCCAAGTGCCAGATGCTAGGAATGCAGTGTCTGGTCCCCTGGACACTGCAACCAGTACCCCAATCCCTCATGCTGAGAGCAGCTCCAACATTGCACACACCATCTTCCCAGCCATCTGCCACAGTTGGAAAGGGGCAGGCCTGAGGGGAGGAGGTGCCTCGGGAGCACCACCTGCTGGGAAAAAGCAGTAATTGCATTCTGGTAAACTCCCTATCTACCTACATTTATATATATACAGACACACACACACACACACACACACACATAATTAATTTCTATTTTTATTTATATGTTTTATATAATTATATTTTATTAATTTTTAAAATTTTTCTCTCCCTTCTCTGGGCACCAGTCTAAGTTCATTCCCAATGTATTTTGGGGTGTCTTCTTCTGATTTCAGGGCCTACTACTGCTGAGGTATTATTTTTATTATTACTTGGGTGGGGAGGGGCATATGGGGCTGGGAATCAAGCCCAGGTCTCCTGTGTGGCAGGTGGGCATTCTGTCACTGAACTACCTGTGCACCCTGCCAAGCTTTTTTCTTTCTTAACTTTTTTTAAAATTGTATAATATAACATATATACAAAGCAAAGAAAGAAAAAATCAATAGTTTTCAAAGCACTCTTCAACAAGTAATTACAGGACAGACCCCAGAGTTTGTCATGGGCTAGCATACCCATGGTATGATTTTTCCTTCTAGCTGCTCCAGAATACAGGAGGCTAGAAGGAATAAATATTTTTTTATCATCACAATCGACATATTTTTTCTTTTTTGTGAAAAATAACATATATATAAAAAAGCAATACATTTCAAAGCACAGCACCACAATTAGTTGTAGAACAGATTTCAGAGTTTGGCATGGGTTATAATTCTACTATTTTAGGTTTTTACTTCTAGCTGCTCTAAGGTGCTGGAGATTAAAAGCAATGTCAGTTTAAAGATTAGGCAATCATCGTCATTTGTTAAACCCTACTTTCTCTGTACAAGTCCATCATCATCATTTGTTAAACCCTACTTTCTCTGTATAAGTCCACCATCAACTTTGATCTTTCTATCCCATTCTTTAGGAGTATTTGGGCTATGCTTACCTAGCTTTTTAATAGGCCCTCAAATAGAATTGTACCCCCTACATGAGATCTGGGCCTTAATTTGGTAGGGAATTACTGACAAACCAACTGCAAAAGGGAACTGCAATGCAAAATGAGGTAAATACAAAACTTCACTTAGATGAGTGAAGGAAACCAACTTGCAAAATGACCTTATTAAGATAACCAAGTGCCCCAAACAGAACCAAAATCACAAAGCATGTGAAGATTCAGGCAGAAGATTCAGCCAAATGACCAAATCAAGACACTAGAGGGGACACAGAATATGGAAAAACTATCCAAGTATATTTATAAAGAAGTAAATGATATCAGGAAAACACTTGAAGAGTATAAAGAAGAATGCAAAAGATTAGATAGAAAAATGGCAGGTGTCACAAGTATGAAAAATACAGTATATCAAATTAGAAATACACTAGAAACACATAATAACAGATTCAAAGAAGCAGAAGGAAGAATAAGTGAGCTAGAAGACAGAACAATTGACCTAGAATGCACAAAAGAACAAATTACTAGAAAGATGGCAAAATGGAACTGGATCTTAGGGAAATGATAGACAACAAAAGGCACACAAACCTAAGAATCACTGGTGTCCCAGAAAGAGAAGAGAATAGTAAATAAAGGGCTTGGAAATTTAGTGGAAGATGTAATTGGGGAAAACTTCTCAACCCTTATAAAAGACATAAATATGCAAATCAAAGAGGTCCAACAAATGTCAAACAGAATAAATCCAAATAGGCCTACTCCAAGACACACAGTAATCAAACTGTCAAATATTGAAGAGAAACAAAAATCCCGAAAGATGCATGAGAAAAGCAATCTACTACATATAAGGGAAAATACATAAGACTAACTTCTGGCTACTCAACAGGCACCATGGAGACAAAAAGGCAATGGTATGATATATTTAAGATCCTGAATGAGAAAAACTTCCAAACAAGAATTCTCTCTCCAGACAAATTGTTCTTCAAAATTGAGGGAGAGATTAAAATCCTCAAAGATAAAGACTGAGAGAACCAGTCAACAAGATACATGCCCTACAAGACATACTAAAGGGAGTCCTGTTGGCTAAAAAGAGAAAAACAAGACAGCAGAGGGAGGTCTGGAGGAGGGCACAGAACTGAAGAGTACCAGGAAGGGAGATTTAAAGGATAAAAAGAGAAAGAGGGAAAAGACTATATAGATCTTACAAATAAAAACCAAATGATAAGATGGAAGATTCAAAACTACTTTTATGGTAATAACTTTGAACATTAATGGACTAAACTCACCAATTAACAGATACATATTGGCAGAATAGGTTTAAAAATATGATCCATCTATATGCTATTTATAAGACATGCATCTCAGACTTAAGGACACAAATAGATTGAAGGTGAAAGGATGGAAAAAGGTGTTCTATGTAAGCTGCAATTAAAAGAAAGCAGGAGTAGCTATACTAATATTAGATACAATAGACTTTAAATGTACACATGTCATTAGAGACAAAGAAAGACACTAAATATTAATAAAAGGGACAATTCACCAAAATGAAAGAACAACATAAATGTTTATGCTCCCAGTCAAGGAACTGTAAAGTACATGAGGCAAACACTGGCAAAACTGTAGAGAGCTATAGATGTTTCTATAATAATAGTGGGAGATGTCAATGTACCACTCTCGACTATGGATAGAACAACCAGACAGAGAATCAACAAAGAAACAGAGAATCTAAACAATGTGATAAATGAATTAGGCCTAAGAGATATATATAGATCATTACACCACAAAACACCAGGATAAATGCTCTTCTCTAGTGCACACAGAATGTTTTTCAGGTTAGAGCATATGTTGAGGCAAAAAAAAAAGGTCTTTACAAATTTAGTAAGATTGGAATTATCCAAAGCACTTTCTCTGACCACAACAGAATAAAGCTGTAAATTATTAATCACCAAAGAACCAGAACTTTCACAAATATGTAGAGATTAAATGACACACTCTTAAATAATTGGTGGATCAAAAAAGAAATTGCTAGAGATCAGTAAATATCTAGAGACAAATGATAATGAGAACACAACACATCAGAACTTACTGGCTATAGCAAAGGCAGTGCTGAGATGGAAATTTATTGCTCTAAATGCCTATATTAAAAAATATTTTAAAAAAAACAAGATCGAGCAAATATTGAAGACTTAATGGCCACTTAGAGAAATTAGAGCGAGAACAGCAATCTAAACCCAAAGCAAATAAAAGAAGAGAAATAACAAATATAAAAGCAGAAATAAACTGGACAACAAAAAAGAATCAAGAAAACCAAAAGTTGGTTATTTGAGAAAATCAATAAAATTTATGAACCACTAGCTAGGCTGACAAAGATAAAAGAGAGGATACAAATAAAATCAGAAATGAAAAGGGGGTCATTACCCTAGATCCTGAAAAAAAATTAAATCATAAGAGAAAACTATAAACAATATGCCAAAAAACAGACAACTTAAAGAGGCAAAATTCTTAGAAACACACAGACTACCTATTCTGACTCAAGAAGAAATAGATCTCAACAAACCAATTACAAGTAAAGAGATTCAATCAGTCATAAAGAAAAGCCCAAAGGCCTCCAAAGGCCTGGGCTGAGCTGCAAGTGCTGAGATGAGGTATGCTGAGCTGAGGTATGCTGAGCTGCTTGGGGTGTGCTACGTTGAACTCTCTCATTTAAGCACCAGCCAATTAACTCAAACGTCATTCATTGCAGCAGGCACACCTCCCAGCCGACTTCAGATGTAATCAGCAACAGATGAGGTTCACGTACTATTGGCTCATGTCCACAGCAACAGAACTAGGCACGTTCACCTGGCCAAGTTAACAATTGAATCCAACTACCACAACAAATCAAAAGGGGAAAACCCCATGATCGTATTGATTGAAGCTGAAAAAGCATTCAACAAAATTCAGCATCCTTTCCTGATAAAAACATTTCAAAAGGTAGGAGTCAAAGAAAACTTCCTCAATATCATAAAGGGCATATATGAAAAACCCACAGCCAGCATCATACTTAATGGTGAGAGATTGAAAGCATTCCGCATAAGATCAGGAATGAGAGAAGGATGCCCAGGGTCACTACCATTATTCAGTACTGTACTAGAAGTCCTAACTAGAGCAATTAGATAGGAAAAATAAATAAAAGACATCCAAATAGGAAAGGAAGAAGTAAAACTTTCATTATTTGCAGATGACAAGATCCTACGCTTGGAAAACCCTGAGAAATCTATAACAAGCTACTGAGCTAATAAACAAATTCAACAAAGTGGTGGTATACAAGATTAATGTACAAAAATCAGTAATGTTTCTATACACAAGTAATGAGCTATCTGAAGAGCTGTTCTAGTTTGATAGCTGCCGGAATGCAACACACCAGAGACAGATTGGCTTTTAATAAAAGGGGATTTATTTAGTTAGTTCTTCAGAGGAAAGGCAGCTAGCTTTCCACTGAGGTTCTTTCTTATGTGGGAAGACACAGGGTGATCTCTGCTGGCCTTCTCTCCAGGCCTCTGGGTTCCAAACACTTTCCCTCGGGTGATTTCTTTCTTCATCTCCAAGGGCCTGGGCTGAGCTGTGAGTGCTGAGATGAGGTATGCTGAGCTATTTGGGCTGTGCTCTCTCATTTAAGCATGAGCCAATTAAATCAAACATTATTCATTACATCACGCACGCCTGTAGCTGTAACAGAACTAGGCACCTTCGCCTGGCCAAGTTGACAACTGAATCTAACTACCACAGGAGCCATTAAGGAAAAAATTCCATTCAAATAGCAACCAGAAGAATCAGGTATCTTGGAATAAGCCTAACTAATTAGTGGAGTTATAAGTAACATTGGCATATTGAAGGTGAATTTGATTGAAAGGAGATGTTGAGTGCCATCATTCCCACTGGTTAAATCTACAATTATAAAGAAGTTCTCACATGAACTATTGCAAAGGTTTGATATTGGACAATAAGTCAATAGTAGAGGAGTATGGGGGGGGACCAAAAATGCATACCAATAGTTAACAGGAAACATCAACAGCACCATAGCACTACTAGGGACAGCTAATTGTGAGGGAGAAACAAGTGATAGGGAGTAGTTTTGATTTGATAGCTGTTGATGCTGTATTTGCTAGTTCTTTCTCATTATGGACCAGTGAAAAATATCTACAGTTGAGGTGCTGATGATTGTACAACCAAGTGAGGATATTGTAAGATGTGGCTTGTTTATTTTGGCATTATCCACAATGTCCAACAAATGGAGGAAGGTGAAAGGTACAGTGACTGAGAAGCAGAATGGCAAACTGTGATGCATTTACATGTTAGAATATGGTACAGCTACAATAAGGAAGGACTTCGAGAGGCATGTAATGAATTGAATAAACCCTGGGGACAATGTGATGTGCAAAATAAGTCAGAAACAAAAGAACAAATATGCTAAAGTCTCTTTCAGAAAATGCCTATAAGAAAATTGGAGCCTAGATTGTAAGCCCTTATAATAGCAACACTTAGACTGAAGTTGTAAAATTTCTAGATTCTGAGACACTGAGTTATATGTGTATCAGCTGATGTTTCCCTGGAACTTTGAATAACTCTGTGACACCTAAGTCCCAGAAATTCAATGCTGCAGCTCTGCAAGTTGACATAGCTACATACAATAACAGTTAAAGTAACTGGAAAAAAGATCAGGCTTCAATTAGAGAAAAAAACAAAGCCAATTTGGGGTGGACCATGGTGGCTCAGCAGGCAGAGCTCTTGCCTGCCATCCTGGAGACCTGGGTTCAATTCCTGGTGCCAGCCCATGAAAAAAAAAACAAAAAAAACAACCTAATTGGGACTAAAGTAAATCAGAACACAGGGTAAAAGATTATAGTGTATATACACTAGAACCTTATCTACTGTATGAGACCAAAGACAGAGAGGTTTATTATGTCTAGAACCTAAATTTTCTATAACACACAAATTTAAATCAACTTGTCTGGATAGCTCATTTAAACAACCCAAACCCCTGGAGTCTAGAATAGGAGTAAGGCCTTGGAATTCTATATAACTTAATATAATATCTGTATACATCTCAGACTATGGTGGGCTTATAATTAAGATGTATTGGTAGATAGAGTCCCTTGAGGGTCCAAAGAAATAAAAATATGCAACTATTTAACTTTCTCATCTGGAAAATCCTAGGTACCCTCTCAACTATTGGAGACTTGCAAGAAAATTTTTGAGGCTTCCCATTATGAAACTTATTTCTGTAGTAGAGAAGGTAAGAATACATATAATGAGGTCTAAGAGCTGTTTCCAGGAAATTCTTCTGTTGCTCAGCTGTGAGCTCTCTCTCTCTAAGCCCAACTCTGCGAGGAAAATCATTACTCTCCCTCCTACATGGGACATGATATTAAGGGATGAAAGTCTTGCTGACAACATGGGACTCCCAGGGATGAGTCTGGCCCTGGCACTGTGGGATCAACAATGCCTTCCTAACCAAAAGGGGGAGAAGTGTAATAAAATAAGGCATCAGTAGCCAAGAGTAATCAATAGATAAAAGGCTATTCTGGAGGCTACTTTACTATAAGCTTCAGTTAATCAGTGCTAATTACCATGGTTGGCTAAACCCCAACCAACATCACTCCTGTTAACTCATAATAACACCGAGAGCTTGAAGACGCTATAAAAAAGTTTCATGCACTAGCTTGCTCTCCTAGAAGCTATAATTTCCACAGGGTTCCTATGCCTGATAAATCCAGAAACCCAGAGGGACCAGCCTCTCCAAGATTATCAACTAATTACATGTCCCCCTCCCATCCTTTGGTGTCAACACCCCTTCTCAACATGAAAAGGCCAGGACGGGCATTGCCTAAAGATCCCTATAGATTGGGGGAAGGATCAAAGGAGAAGGAGGAATTAGAGAAAATAGGATTTAACAAATGAGTATTACTGCTGAATCACTATACCGATATTTCTTCTAGCTTCCAGTGTTTCAGAGCAACTAGAAGGAAAATTCTGAAACAGTGGAATGATAACCCATAAGAAACTCTGAAGTCTGTTCTGTGACTACTTGTTAGAGTGCACTTTGAAAATTATTGTTTTTTCTTTCTTTTCTTTCTACATATGTTACATTTTCACAATAAAAGCTGTTTGAAAAAGAAGAAATAGAAAAATCCAAATAGACCCATAACAAGTAAGGAGATCAAATTAGTAATCAAAAGATATCTCAAAAAGAAAAGCCCATAACCAGTTGGCTTCACCAGCAAATCCTACAAAATGTTTAAAGAAAAATTAACATCAATCCTTCCCAAACTCTTTCAGGAAATAAAGGAGGGGATGCTTCTGAAGTCATTCTATGAGGCAAGTATATCCCTGATACGAAAATTAGACAAAGAAAAGAAAACTACTGAGCAAAAGCTCTTATGAATATAGACATAAAAATTCCTCAATAAAATACTAGCAAAATACCATGATCAAGAGACATTTGTCTCAGGAATGCAAAGTTAGGTCAACACATGAAAATCAACTAATGTGATAAATCATATTAATGAAAATAAGGGAAAAAATAAATGATCATCTCAAAAGATGATGATAAAGCATTTGAAAAGTATCACACCCTTTTATGATAAAAACACTCAGCATTCTAAATCTGATGATGCACAGCTAACATCACACTTAATGGCAAAAGTCTGAAGCTTTCCCCCCTAAGATCAATAACAAGACTAGGAAGCCCATTCTGCTCATTTTTATTCAAATTGTACATGAGCTTTGAGACAGGGCAATTAGACAAGAAAAAAGCACCCAGATTAGAAAGGAAGAAGAAAAACTCTCTTTTGCAAATGGCATGATTTTGTATATAGAACATCCTAAGAAATAAAAAAAAAAAACTATTAGAGCTAATAAATAAGCTCAGCAAGGTTTCAGGATAAAAGATTAATCTAGAAAAATCACTATAACATTTCTATACACTAGTAGTGAAAAATCTGAAAATGAAAATAATAAAACAATTTTATTTACAAAAACACCCAAATGAATAAAATATTTAGAAATAAATTAACAAAAGAAGTATAGGACTTCTACTCCACAAACCATAAAACATTGCTGAAGGAAATTAAAAGAAGATCTAAACAAATGGAAAGCTATCCCATGTCCATGAATTGGAAGATTTAATATTGTTAAGATTGCAATACTACCCAAACTGTTCTACAGATTCAATGCAATCCCTACAAAAAAATCCAATCACCTTTTTTTCATAAAAAGAACAGTTGATCCTAAAATTCATGTGCAATTGCAAAGAACCCCAAACAGCCAAAACAATCATGAAAAAGAAAAATAAATTTGGAGGACTCACCATTTCCCAACCTCAAAACTTACTATAAAGCTACATTGATTAACACAGTGTCACACTGATTTATGGATAGACTTATGGCTCAATGGAACAGAATTGAGAGTCCAGAAATAAATCCATTTATAAGTGGTCATCTGAGCTTCAATAAGGGTGCCCAGCAATTCAATGGTGAAAGAGTCATCTTTTCAACAAGCGTCCAGGACAACAGGACAGCTACATGCAAAAGAATGAAGTTGAATATCTACCTCACACAATGTACAAAAATTATGTCAAAATGAATCAAAGACCTAAATTTAAGAGCTGAAACTACAGAATTTTTAGGAAAAAAATGTTTAAATTTCATGATCTTGGGTTAGCCTATGGTTTCACAGATATGACAGAAGCACAAGCAATAAAGGAATATATTGGACTTCATCAAAGTAGAACTTTAGCGTTTTAAGTGCATGAAAGGTCTCTAGAAGATAGGGAAAAGACAACCCACAGATTGGCAAGTCATTTACCTGATGAGTCTAGAAATCATAATACATAAAGATCTATTAATAGTTCATCAATAAAACAACAGATAATCCAAGTTTTAAAATGGGTAAAGATCTGAACAGACATTTCTCTAAGATAGAGCAATAGCCAATAAGCATATGAAAAGATGTTTATTAGGAAAATGCAAAACAAAACCACAATGAGATACCACTGCACACCCACTAGGATGACCAGAATCAAAAAGAAGAGGCAAAAACATGTGTTAACAAAGATGTGAAGAAATTAGAATATTTATACATTGCTAGTGGAAATGTAAAATGGTACACATATTTGAAAAACAGTCTGGCAATTCCTCAGATGGTTAAACAGAGTAACCATATTACCCAGCAATCCCACTACTAGGTACATACCCAAAAGAAATAAAAACACAACTACACAAAAACTTGTAAATGAATATTCAAAGCAGCATCATTTATAAAAGCCTAATGTGGAAACAATCTGAATTTTTATCAACTGATGAACTGATGAACAGATAAACAAAACATGGAGTATCCAATTGTGAGACATGGACAGTTTATTTTGGACATTATCCATGATGCCCAATTAATGGAGGTGGCCAAAGAGTACAATGACTGAGCAGCAGAAGGGCAAACTGTGGTGAATACATATGATGGAATATTGTGTGGCTACAGAAAAAAACAAAGTCATGAGGCAGGCAAAGACATGAATGAAACTTGAGAACATTATGTTTTGCAATATAAGCCAGAAGATAGATGTTATATGGTCTCTTTTAGAGAATACTTATAAGAAAATTGGGGCCTAGATTGTAAGCTCCTATAGCAATCACATTTATTCCTGAGCTTTAAATGTTATTTCTAGATTCTGAAATGCTGTGCTATATATGTATAACCTGATATTTCCCTGGAAGTTTGGGTACATGTGTGACACCTAAGACTCAAAGTTGTAGTTCTCAGCTCTGAAAGTCAGCATTGCTGCAAACAACTATTAAAGAAACCAAAGGAAGAGATCAGGCTTCAATTAGAGATAAGAAAGAAGCAAGCCCATCTGGTTAGGACTAAGATAAATTAGAATACAGGGTAGAGGATGAAAATGTCTGTATTTTAGAACTTCGCCTGCTGTATGAGACCAAAGGAAGAGAGCCTTACTTTTTCCAAAACCTAAATTTTCCATAGCACATAATCTAATTCAACCAGTCTGGATAGTTCATTTAAACAACCCAAACACATGGATCCCAGAAAGGGAATGAGGGCTTGAAATTTTGTATAGCTTAATATAATATCTAGATACATCCCAGAGTATATTGGGCAGATAATTAAAAACCTTAGTCAAAGTTCCTTGAGGTAGTGGAGAAAAAATATGGAACTATCAAACTTTCCCACTTGGGAAATCCCTGATGCTCTCTCAAACACCAGGGACTCCCAAGTTAATAGGCCAAACCTCTGATCTTGAGACCTGCTCTTATGAAACTTATTTCTGTAGCAGAGTAGCTAAGCCTACCTATAATTATGTCTAAGAGTTACTCCAAGAGAACCTCTTTTGTTGCTCAGATGTGGCCTCAGTCTCTCTAAGCCCAACTCTGCAAATGAAATCATAGCTCTCCCCTCTATGTAGGACATGACATCCAAGAGTGTGAGTCTCCCTGGCAATGAGGGATACAACTCCCAGGGATGAACCTGGCCTTGGCACTGTGGGATCAACAACGCCTTCTTGACCAAAAAGAGGAAAAGAAATATAACAAAAGAAGGTATCAGTGGCTAAGAGGGTTCAAATAGAGTTGAGAGGCTAATCTGCAGGCTAATGTTATGCAAGCTTCAGCTAGATATTGCTTATTGCTATGGTTTGCCAATCCCCAAACATCATCATTCCTGTTAACCCTAAAGAATACCCAGGGGTCTATCTGAGAGCCTACAAAAGTTGCATACACTAAGTTTACTTTTCAGAAACCTAAAACCTTCAGATGGTTCCTAGGCCAGGTAAGGAACCATCTGAAACCCAGAGATGCCAGTATCTCTAAGTATACCAACCAGTTCCATCCCCCTATCCCAAATTGACACCCCCTTTTCAACATTAAAAATATTAGGATGAGTATACCCCAAATATCTCTAAAGACTAGGAAAAGGTTCAAAAGAGAAGGAGGAGTTATAACAGAGAAGTTAGAGTTTAGCAAATGAGTATTACTACTGAATCATCATATTGCTATTTCTTTGTAATCTCCAGTGTCTTAGAGCAGCTAGAAGGAAAAACCTGAAATTGTGGAACTGTAACCCATACCAAACCTTGAAATCTGTTCTATAACTTCTTGTTAAAATGTACTTTGAAATGTATTGCTTTTTTTGTACATAGGCTATATTTCACAATTTTAAAAAATGTGGGGTATTCATATAATGGAATCTTATTCAGCCATGAAAAGGAATAAAATACTGACTCAGGCTCAATATGGATAAACTTGCTACAACATGGATGAAAACACTAGGCCAAGTCAAAGAGCAAACACTAAATGGCACATATGATTTCATTTATATGAAATGTCCAGAATAGATAAATCCAAAGACAAAAAAGTGTATTATTGGATGAGTAGGGAGAAGGGGTAATTGGGAATGACTGCTATATATCTGAATTGTATATCCCAGATATATATATATTATAATGGGTGTGTGAACCCATTATAAATAGGACCTGTTGAAGGTACTATTTTCAGTTAAAGTGTAGCTAACTTGATTAGTTTGGCCTTTAATATTGGTTGCTATAATCTTTTATAAGCAGACTGAAATTCATACATAGAGTAAGCCAAGGGAAGAAGCCTGAAGTCAATAGAACTTTGAGAAGAAAAAAAACATTGCCATGTGCATTGTTATGAGATAGAACAGCCAAGGATGAAGGATTTGGTCCCTTGAATGCCACAGTCTTCAGGAAGAAAATATCATATTGATGCCTCAATGTTGGACTTGCCCTAGGTTCAAAACCAGAGGTCAACCCATTGTATGGTATTTATTTTGGCAGCTAAGAAAGTAAAGCAGGGGATTTTTCTTTTGTGGGTGATAAAAAATTCTGAACTTAATTAATGGTGATGGTTGCACAATTTCTGAATATACTAAAAACCACTGAATTTTCTACTCTAAAATGGTAATTTTTTTAATATGTGAAAAAATTATACATAAAAAATGCCAGATAATAATTACATAACTCCCTCCCACACATACACAAAAGTCATTCTAAACATAAAGCAAACTCCAATGGGAAATGATGTTAGGTGATTGATGGAGTGTTAGAAAAGAGAAGCCAATAGACCTGGAAACAGAGAGAATCCTTCTTCACTACAGTTAGCATGCAGGTTAACAACCTTGAATCTGGAGAGAAATAAATGCAATCAGGGTCTAGCTTTGGACATTTATGATAATAATCTAAGCAATGTTTATCGGTTTTAAAACTTTACAAACAACCAAGCATGGAAAATTTGGAAGTGGTTGCTGGTAGAAGGTAACTGTTGACTACAATAAAGTTAGAGGAAAGGATAGGCATGGGCACTGATGTTCTCATTTCATAAAGAAGAGATCAGGAGATAATATCAAGAGTTGAAAGATAAGAAATCCATGCTTGCATAAATTAAAACAACAAAAGTAAAAAATTAAAGTACTTAAACTACAAATGAAAATATAAAAATATCAGAAAAAGAGGGAGTGTAAAAGAAGTAAAGACTCACCTTTTATGTTGGGAAATAATTAGGTATAGTCTGAAGTTGATAGAAAATCAATACACAGAGGTATAAGCACATTGCCTTTAGGTTTTAAAGTAACCACCAGAAGAATTCTAAAAATAGTTAAAGTATATTTCCTCTGAGAATGGAAATACAAGCAGGGGAGAAGCAGAAAATTACAGTTTTTCATAAGCTCTTCTGTTCTGATGTGATGTCATGTGCCTTCAATAGTTTATTCAAAAATAATTGATTAGCTTTATGATTCATTAAATGGATGGCAAAAAAAGAAGAAGCAAAAGTTGACCTTGTTTGAGCCCAATTAATTGGGAAAATGATCTCATAAAGGCAGAAAATCCAAAAAGGAAACTGCTAATTTGTTTGAGAGGAGAAGATAAGGAAATGGGACATGCAAGCAAAAGAATACAATGGGCAGTTAAATACGAGTCTGTAAAAGCATGGGCCTAAAATATGAACTTGAGAGGCAATTACTTAAGTCTAAGAGTTGAATTGATACCAACAAAAGTTTGAAAAGGAAATAGTTTTTAAAAAGAAAAGAATTTTAAAGCATTTAAAGAATTTTAAATTTAGAGTACCTTTGGTGAAGTGTAGAAGGAGGAACAGAGAGGAAAACAGCATAGTGCAATGGGATGACTGGAAGAAAAAGCTCACCAGCAGTGTCCACACTTATAAACATGACCCCATCAGATATAATAAAAAATGTAGAAAATACAAAGATGTAAAAGTAGTATTGACTGCCCTACCTTCCAGGGTGGCTAACCTCCCTGTGGCATTCTTTCACAGACAAAATTAAAAATAGGCTCATGAAAGTTGAAATTTACACCCATGGCCTTTCTGTTTATAACTGGCTCTCTCATAAAATACTGAAAGAAATACTACCAGTTATAATGTTAACTTCATAGTGCATAAAAAATGTCTGCTAACTCTGTTCTAAATTATACTCATTCATTGTGACCTGCTCTCAAAACATACCATTTAAAGAATGTATGCAATCACAAAAATCTTGAAACCAATTTTTCTTCAAATCCTGTGATGTAATCTTTGGGAATTATATCAAACAACAATACAATAAGACACTGCAGAATTACTCATGTTCTGCTTATTCTTCTAAGAAACTTTGTGCAGCATTCACCTTGGCTCTCTAGAGAGAAGGCACACAATCATGAAGTTAGTATTAAAAGAATGCTTATTACGGGAAAGATCTCTAGTTACAATCTAAAGTTTGATGATAAGATGCCTGAGAAAATGTCATCCATGCTTCTTATGCATAAATTATGGTTTTGCTTCTCAGCAATAATATCAAATCCTCTATGACTGCTTTATCAATCTAAGTTTTGCCAGTTTATTATTCTGCCATACATATCTGTTCTAGTTTGCTAGCTGCTGGAATGCAACACACCAGAGACGGATTGGCTTTTAATAAAAGGGGATTTATTTTGTTGGTTCTTCAGAGGAAAGGCAGCTAACTTTCCACTGAGGCTCTTTCTTACGTGGAAGGCACAGGATGGTCTCTGCTGATCTTCTCTCCAGGCCCTTGGGTTCCAACAACTTTCCCCGGGGTGACTTCTTTCTCCATCTCCAAAGGCCTGGGCTGAGCTGCTAGTG
>PVIY010043468.1:0-20301 GCA_004026745.1 Myrmecophaga tridactyla
CTGCTCGAGGCCCGCGCCTGCTTCATCCTGGGCCGTGAGGCCGGTGCGCTGCGGGCCCGGCCGCGGAGGTACAGCCAGCTACCGCTTGCCTCCTGCCTTCTGTTATTCCCACGTTTTTCTACCATTCACTCCTTCATCATCCCTCATCCAGTCACCTAATTGTGCCTCTTGAATGATTTGTGAATGAATTAGATAGGAAACCCGTGGCCAATAGGTTTGGAAATGATGGGGTCAGAAGTCTGAGGAGTCAGTAGGAGGGAAGAGTACTTCACTGGAAGGGGGAGTGGGTCAGTTCAATGAAATTAGATGGATTTAAGAGATAGATAGGGGGCAACAGAGTTAGTAGTCACATTGGATATCAGAAAAGTGAAGAGAACAGGTTAGAGTCAAACAGACCTTGAATCCCAGCTCTCTCCCTTACTGGCTGCATGACTTTGGGCAAGCCAAAGTCTATAACCCTCAATTTCCCCTTGTGTAAAAGGAATAAGCCCTACCTAATAGCACTCTCACAAGGATGAAAGAAACGATTTTTCTAAGTTGGAGTAAGGACTCTGTAAAAATTATTTTCCTGTAACTTAGAGGTCAGTAGGAAAAAGATTAGGCATCCTCTTCCCATCAGTAGCCAGAGAGAAGCAGAAGGCACGGAAGGGCAGCAGAATCCTACAGCGTGGTCAGTGAAAAGGTGGGAAGGGGCCGCAACTTGGGTATGTATCAACGGGCATTGGGCTTATCCCCACTCCAGATTCATGGACTTAGCTGAAGTGATCGTGGTCATCGGCGGCTGCGACCGCAAGGGACTCCTGAAGCTGCCCTTCGCCGATGCCTACCACCCAGGAAGCCGACGCTGGACCCCGCTGCCCAGTCTGCCGGGCTACACACGCTCAGAGTTTGCAGCATGTGCCCTCCGCAATGATGTCTACATCTCTGGTGAGGGCGGGGCTGCAGCAGGAGCCCCATGGCATTGGCTCACCGCCACCGCACTTCTTTCCACACTCATTGTTCTTTCTTCCAACTGGAAGGCAGAATCACAACTGTAAATTTCTTGACACAGTGTTTTTTAAAGTTACTGGTTAAAGTGCTTTATCCCTGGTGATACCCCTGAGAGCCAAATCCTGGTGTGGCTGCATCCTTTATTCAGCTATGTCAGCTTCACTTCATATTAACTTTAATCACTTCATTTTCTCTAGCCCACTCTATGCTGGATATTATGCTAAGGGGCTTGCATTCATCATCTCATTTAATAACCCCTACAACCCTAATTAAGTATGGATTATTGTCCCCCTTCCACAGATGAGAAAATAGGCTCAATGAGGTTAAGAATTTCTCCCTTTCTCAAAAATGGTAAAGCTAGGATAGGAAAGCAGATCTGTTTGATGCCAACAAACTATGCACTCCCAAAGTTTCAGGTCAGGGAGACAGAGACAGATATATAAAACACAGTCTTTGCCTAATTTAGGGAGTCAGGTGGAGAGACTCAATTTGACCATCAGGAAGATGTGAACTCTCAAGAGTCCCCAACTGACCTAGAAGCATAGGAAAGGATCAGTTAAATCCCACTCAAGGAATCTGGCCCACCTTCATGGAAGGGGAACTTGTCAGCTAATACCTGAAGGGAAGTCACAGGGAACAACAGAGGCAAAAGCATGTAGTCACAAACATGCAGAAAGGTTCCTGGCACTCTGGGGCTTGGAAGCACAGGCTGAGTGTATCTGGGAGAGATGGTGAAGCTTGTGCAGTTGAAGCAGGGAGATGAGCTGGAGAGGCCCCAGAGACCATCTAGGCTATATATTACAGCCTACCCAAGGTCACCAGTGGTCTCTGAATGACTATGCAAGGCCTCTGCTTGGTGCCATTGACAATACACAGAGTCAGAGGCTACAGATTTTGGTTTCAGGCTGAGAGGTGTAGACAGGAATTGTTCCTGGGAAGGCTGCTTCTGAGAGACGAGTCCCATGTTCAGGAACCAGAGAGCAGCCAGACACAGGGAGAGGGAGTCCACAACATACAGACATCCCTAGCGCCTGGCCCATGGGGTGGATTATTTTATTCACCAGCACCAATGCTGGGCTTGGGGTACAGAAGCTCTGATTCTGTTACTTTCTGGCAATGAAAGGGCACGTGACCTCAGCAGATCATTCCTGGTCTCTAATCTCCCTCTGAGTTTCCTGTCTGTAAACTGGGTATAATAATCCCAACACCTCATGGAGGGATGAGAACAGAAATGAAATCATGAATGTGAAGGCAAAAAGGAAGTAGGTTTATGGGTTCCCCCACCCATCCAAATGCAGGAGGCTCTGCTTTCCCCCTCTCTCTCCACACTCCCCTCACATTTCTGACGCTTGTCTTGGGCACCTATCACACACTTTCCTTTGATAGAGTTCTAAGTGCCCATGTTTTTGCTTCCCTGAGTGGAGAGTCTGGCGAGACTACAAACACAGGGCACCCATGGAAATCAGCTCTTTCTCCTTCAATCTGTCAGGCTCTCCCCTCAAGAGTCCCTGCCCATTGTCCTAATACAGACCTTCCCACCACTCACTTAAAGCACACTCTGTAAGTTACCCCAGAGTTTCATAACACCCCAGGAGGAAGCACTCCCTGCTGTCCAGTCGTAACCAGTCCTCTGGATTTGGGGGCCCATATTTCTAGCATTTCAGGTGGTTGGGAACACCAGAGGGTCTTTGGCAAAAACAGCTGCTTTTCTCTTCCTAGGAGGCCATATCAACAGTCGTGACGTGTGGATGTTTAGCTCCCATCTGCACACCTGGATCAAGGTGGCCTCGCTGCACAAGGGCAGGTGGAGGCACAAGATGGCGGTTGTGCAGGGGCAGGTAGGGATGCACTGTGGCTGCTGCCCTGAGGCCCAAGGTGCAAAGCAAATATGCACATCCAAGGGGAAGGCCCTCTAAGACCTCCTACTTTGTAAGAAGGGATCAGAGCCCCCAAATAAGAAAGGGACTTGCCCAAGGCCACATAATGCTAATTATAGAAATAACAGCAGTTTCTGTAATAGTGCAGCCTAATGGTCAAGGGTGTGGGCTCTGGGGCCCAACAGCTGAAGTGTGAATTTTGGCTCTGCCACTTAAAAAAAAAAACCCACCATCCCCCCTGCTAATTATTATTGTAAGCTACATCCTGATTTCAGAGAATCGATTAAGTCAGGAGGTAAACACTTAATAAATTACTAGCTATTATTATTAGGCCCCATTTGGTGCTGGTATTTTACAGCGCTAATCTGCATTCATTACCCATCTCCTGTCCGGTTACACCAGAGGAAACTGCTCAGGGAGGTTCAGTAACTTGTGGAGGTCGTATGGGAGGTGGCAGCGCTGGGTTGGCCCCCGGGTCTGTGTGGGCCCTAACTGGAGTGCAGATACAGCCCATAGCTGTGGAGCCTGGACCCAAACGGCCCTTGACTGCAGGCACCCCGCCACTGTGCTCACTCGTAGTTGTATGCGGTGGGAGGCTTTGACGGCCTGCAGCGCCTGCGCAGTGTGGAGCGCTACGACCCTTTCTCCAACACCTGGGCTGCCTCGGCGCCCCTCCCGGAGGCCGTGAGCTCAGCCGCAGTGGCGCTGTGCGCGGGCCAGCTCTACGTGATCGGGGGTGCGGGCCAGGACGGTGTTAACACCGACAAGGTGGGCGCGGGCCCCAGGAATCCCCGGGGGCGGAGAGGACCCTGAAGGCTGCCAGAAACTGGCCGTAGGTAGGCCAGGCGCCGATTTGGGTACTGTCGTGTTCTCGTCCATTTTCTCCCTTAATCCTGTCGTCCCCATGTTTCAGGCATGGAATTGAGTTCCGAGATGACCCCAAGGTCACAGTGAGTCAGCAGCACAGCTGGACTAGAGTGTTTGTGCTGGTGCCATATGGGTTTCACAGATTGTAAAGATTAACTGAGGGGAGGGGAGGGGTGGGATTAGTTAAAATGGTTTTCCTCCATTCAAAAAACAATATACTCAGTATTGAAAACTTAAAGTAGTAAAAGGAAAACCATCCATCATCTCACCACCTAAAGAATAACTGCTATTAATACTTGGTCCATTGCCTTTCAGTCTTCTTCTGAATCAACTTTTGCTTTTCCATTTTAGTTTTATATATTTATGTTCTTACAGATAGTAAAACTTTGCATTCTTTTTATTCTTCACATTTAAGTATGAGCATTTTCCATATATTGAGAAACTCTTCACACCACCATTTCAGTTTCTGTGTTCAAATTAATCCTTGTCATGGCAGTTTCCTCCTGCCCCTGGTAACTTCACAGCGTCGTGGTCCTGGAATCTGAATCTTGCCCAGAGTCATTACCTCTCCTTACTCCTTAACTCTATCCATTCCTTCAGCAAACCGTGTTGGCAGCAGATAGTATGAGACCTGTCCCATTAACACGGTCCCCCATAGCAGTGACTTGCTGTATGTTCTGAGGGTCTCCAACGACACAGTTGAGGAGACAGGGAGTGAAAGTGAGCCAGCCTCATACCAAGGTGCAGTATGAGCCCTTGGAAGTTGTGAAGGGAGGTGTGAACATCTGCGGGCTGGGAGGCCTGTGGACAGTTATAGGAATGTAGGGAAATCTAGCTGAAGGCTGGTCATGACCTCAGAGCACCGGGAAGAGAGGAAGGTTGACATTCTATAAAGCCAGGAATCTGTCTCCGTGACCTGCTCAGAGAACCCTCTATAGCACTGATCAGACGGTACCTCCATCCCCTGAGATGCACACATCTCCAAGCTTGGCATAAGGTGCTCAAATGATTAATCTTATATGAAGCAGACTGTTCTCCATGAAAGGAGATGGAGAACCAGAGGAGGTGTTAAGGAGGCGGTGGCATTGAGCTGGACCTTGAAAAGAGGCTTTCAACAAAGGAGTCCAGGGGCTGGGGACAGAAAGTGGGATTAGACTGAGAGTGCTGGCAGACAGGAATGGTGGGTCAGTCTCCTCTACCCTCCCAGATGCTGGCTCAGGCCTTGTACACATCAACGGATGTGTTCAATGAATTCCCCCCATAGAGGTGTGGGCACAGGGTAGGTTGGGGGATGAGACTTTACCACCATCCTCCCACCCCTCAGGTGCAGTGCTTTGACCCCAAGGAGGACCAGTGGAGCCTGCGGTCACCAGCACCCTTTTCACAGCGGTGTCTCGAGGCTGTTTCCTTCGAGGATACCATCTATGTGGTAGGGGGCCTTATGAACAAAATCTTCACCTACAAACCTGGCACAGATGTCTGGGGAGAGGCAGCTGTCCTCCCCAGCCCTGTGGTAAGTAGAGGCTCCTCGGTACCATCCCTGGCACCGGTTCCCACACTCCTAGGGTGCCTGAATCTTGGAGGCAGTGTCTTGTGACTGACTCCATGCTGGGTGGTTTTACACAGTTCTCTAGTTCTGTCCTCACAATGACAGCCAACCAGATAACAGATCTGTTCACATTCATAGGTGAGGCCCAGGTGTAAGGTCCATGCAAAGGCAGAGCCTAGAGCCTCAGTTCCAAATGTAAGCTTTGTGTATGGGGTTTGGGCTAAATGACCCTGAGATCTCTCCTCACCCTAAAGGCTACCAGCTGGTAACCCCCTGTAGGGAGTTGGGGAAGGAACTCTCAGAGTTCCCCTGTCCCTGTGATGTCAAGAGAGGGGAGGCCCAGGCCCCCTTGGCAGCCCTCCACACCTTCTATCCCCTTCTCCTGAAATTCCAAAAAGCCTATTTAGGAATGTGGTTGGATTGGCAGTCCCTTTCAATTCTAACCTTTGGTGATCCTAGGAGCCTGAGATCCTGAAATGGTGGAGGTTGTTATTGTTACTAGAGTGTTTACTGTGTACCTGGCACTATGTAAAATGCTTTACATGCTTAACCCCATTAACTGCTAAGGAAATGCTATGAATTCTTCTTCTCATTTTGCAGATGGGGAAACTGAGGCCCAGAGAGGCTAAGTGACTATCTAAAGCCATTCACTTAGTAAGAGGTTAAGCCAGACCTTGACTTCAGATCTGTCCAATTTCTTGCCTCCCTGACAATCTAGATTGGATATTCTGTGGGTCAAGTTTCTATTATCTGGCCATGGCCAGCTAGGGACAAGGAGTCCCAGGCTAGACCTCACAGTTGACTGTCTTTCTGTTGTTCATCCAGGAGAGCTGCGGCCTGACTTTGTGTGATGGGAAGGTCCACATCCTTGGCGGGAGGGATGATCGTGGGGAAAGCACCGATAGTGTTTTCATCTTCGACCCCAGCAGTGGACAGCTGGAGACCCAGGAATCTTTGCAGCGCTGTACCAGCTCTCATGGCTGCGTCACCATTGTCCAGAGCCTGGGGAGGTGACTTGGATGACCTGAGTCAGGAGGCAGAAATGGCAAGAGGACTGAGGTGCCCCACTCTACCCCCATCGTGGCACTGCCATGTAAATAGCCCATATTTATCGCCCCCTTTTTGTGTTCAAATAAATCCTTGTTTAAGGGTTGTGTTCCAGCTCAAATCTGCTTTGTCTGGAGAAGCAATATCCAACAGCTGCTCTCTGCTTTTACTCTTCAAGAGCATTTTCAAACAGCACCTCATTTATCTTCATAAGGATATTGTGGGCATATAAAAAAATTCCAAAATATTTCATGCATAAAATAACTACATAAACATATATATGTATGTGTGTGTGTGTGTATATACATGTTTTAGTATGGTTTAATGGTAAAATAAATATCTATGTTCCCACCACCTATTTTAAGAGCATTTCGAATGCCCTGTAGATCCCTGTGTGTCCATTCCCAAACACACCCTGTCCCATGCTCCTCCCACTAGTAATCAACTACCCTTACATTTGAAATTATCAGTGCTTTTTTCTTTTTTTAGTGAGTTATTAATATCCCAGTTTTATAGATAAGAAACTGCCTTAAAAAAATGAAAAGAATAGTCCAAAGTCACATATTTCATAAGTGGCAGAGTCTATGGCTCTTCCAATTTCACAAAACTTCAGAATCTATGAGACACTTCCAGTGAGGATTGCTCTCTAAACCATCTCTGATCCAAACACCAAGTAATGACAGATAAGCAAAGAAACACAGAGAACTAGAAAGACAAAGACATATGCTAGTAAACAAGCATATGTGCCCGAAGACCAAAAACAAAATAACTACAAAACGGTGGGAGGGCCAAAGCCCCCAGCTCTGGGGTTTAGACTGCAGAATAAAGGGACAGCAAAACAGGTTCAAAAGAGCCTCGCTGCTAGAAGCCAGGGCCAAGGTGGGGTTCTCCAACTCATGAAAGAGGGTGAAACAAACAGAACAGCTGTGGAACCCTGAGCAGCCACATCATCAGGCTCATAGCAAGTCCAGGTCTCAGGAAACCCAACCACCCCTACTCTGCACCAGGACCTGTGAAGTGTCTAATGCCCATGAGCCCGATGCCATTATAAACACCTGCTTCTGGCCTGGGATCCCAGAGGGAGCAACATAAAACTGCTGAATAGTGGGGGATGAGCTCAGAGCAGAAAGCAGTAAAAGCCCAGAACACAAACCCAGCAGTTCAGGTTCCGTGGCTGTGGCTCTGAAGTGAGGACCCAGATGTAGGGCTCCCCCTCATTTGCATTCCAACTGCCTTTTCAAAAGGACCTATCATCTGTTCCTCCCATCTCCCTCGAGCACGAGCCGGGCCCCACACGCCTCCCCATTTCTAAAGCCCCAGGCCTTGTCTGCGGGATGTCTCCAGCTGGGGCTGGCCCATCAAGGCCCAGCACAAAGGCCCTAGTCCCAACAGAGATCCAATCTGCCGATTAGCCCAGATTAGGGAGCCCATGACCATCTGGACACAGTTGATAATGGCAGAAGGGGGAGGATGGGGTGGAGGCCTGGTCCCTCTGAGCCTGTATACCCACACCCCACGGGTTAACTTCCAGGACAAAGCCTAGAGGCTGCCTTCCAGGTAACAGCCCAACTGGAAAAGATGGGGGCAAAACCAGGGCAAGCTCTCCCTGAGATATGGTCATCTCATCCAGCATAGGCACTTCCTATTTCCCAGCCAGAGAGCTTCATCTCCTGCAAACCAATCCTGCTGCCACTGTATCCCCTCAGCTAACCATTCCCCAATGTATCAAGCTCCTTTGTGCATGTCTCATTTCCTCCTTTGTCTGGGCAGACCTTACACCTCTCTTCACCCCGACGCCCCTCCCAGAGTTGATCATTCTTCGATGTCCCTTCCTTTTCTGCTACTCCTCTTCTACACCTGTCTATATATAGTCAAGCCTTTTATGTCTTGTCTCTAGTCTTCCCTGACACACCCATCAGATGTCATTTGAGGGAGAAAAGGTGTTTCATCTGTCTCCCAATGTCCAGCACAAGTATCCTACTGAATACACTAAACAGTTTCCTGGATTTCTATTTGATAATACCTGTGAGATAGTATTGCCCCCTTTACAAATGAGGAAACAGCTATGAAGTGACTTGTCCAAGTTCACGTGGCTAGTGTTCAAACCCAGGTCCATCGAGCTCCAAAACCTGCTCTCTCCATGATGCCTCACCCAGGGTCTACTAATCTGAATGCTAGCGTGAGAAAACAAAGCTGGGTGAAACACAGAAGTGTATAAAAGTAGGAGATACCATCAGCTCCATCACAGGAAACCCCACCCTAATGGGTACAATTTTGTCCCTGCCTTTAGGGCTCTCTAATCCAATGAGGAGAGACATGGTGCATATCCCTGACAAGTGAAGCTCACAGAACACAAGCAAAAGGTGTTACCATGTGTTTTAATCTAAAACTACTAGTAAGACTGAGACCATATGTGGGGGGTCTCCCTGGCTCCTAATCAACTGCTCTTTTAACCACCAGCAATCTCCTGAGTGGGAAGCCAGAGCAGAATCCTGAGCACTGTTGCCTCCTAAATTTTGCCATCTTCTCCAGCTGAGGATGTAGACTTACTAACTCTTGGTATATCAGGATCCACTGGACACAAATTTAGTTTTTGAACTTCTTTTCTGAGCAATTCTATTTGAAAGGATTGATATTTTATAACTATTATTCTTTATGTTCTCCCAAAGACCAAGGAGAAAATTTGTTTTTAAAAAAATTGAATAAAACTCATTCTATCTTACAAATCATATCCATATTTTAAAACTTTGCTGAGACTAAAGCAAGAAATGTTTATTTGGTGCAAAAGTTACATTTTGACTAGTGCATTTCCTAATTTAATGTATATGGACAGTTTAATTGAACACCTTAAGTACATGGAGCTTTGAATAGGGCATGAGATCTTGTTGGTTTGTTCAGGTTAGTGTGATGCTCCGATTGATTCTAGAGTGATTTGAACAGTGAATAAAAAAGAATTTGCAAAGCCTGCTTGGAGGAATGGGGAGAAAGGGGGAAATACTCAAAACCTCCACCTCCCCATTGGAAGTATTCCTGATATACTCACAAGCAGTGGAACAACCAACAGGCCGAGCCCTCAATCTTGGGGTTTGCCCCTATGAAACTTATCCCTGCAAAGGATAGGCTAAACTTAAAATGAGGCCTAAGTGCCACCCCCAGAGAACCTCTTTTGCTGCTCACGTGTGGCCTAAGCCAACATAGCAAGGAACTCACCACCCTCTTCCCCTCTACGTGGACATCGCTCCCAGGGGTATAAACCTCCCTGGCAACATGAGACAGAAATCCTGGGATGGGCTGGGACTCGGCATCAAGGGACTGAGAAAACCTTCTTGACCAAAAGGGGGAAGAAAAACGAGACAAAATAAAGTGTCAGTGGCTGAGAGATTTCAAACAGAGCCGAGAGGTTATCCTGGAGGTTATTCTTATGTATTATACAGATATCCCTTTTAGTTTATGGTGTATTTGTGGCTAGAGGTGAGTATCTGAAACTGTAGAGCTGTGTTCCAGTAGCCATATTTCTTGAAGATGATTGTATAATGAAATAGCTTTCACAATATGACTGTGATTATGAAATCCCTGTCTGATGCGCCAACTAACTAGGGTATGGACAGATGAGTAAAAAATATGGATAAAAAATAAATAATAAGAACAAAGATTAAAGGAAACTGAGTAGATTGAAACACTAGTGGTCACAGTAAGAGGGTTATAGTATATGGGTTTTTTCTTTACTTTTTTTTGCTGGGGACAAAATGTTCAAAAAATGATCATAGTGATGAATACAAAACCATGTGATAATACTGTGAGCCACTGATTGCATACCATGTATAGAATGTTTGTATGTCAAGGTTTGACAATAAAAATATTTTAAAAAATTCTACCATTTATAGGCATTAATTTATCTTAATATTTTATTTCAGTATGACCGCTGAATCACTATATTGATATTTCTTTTAGTCTCCAATGTCTTGGAGCAGCTAGAGGAAAAACCTAAAATTGTGGAACCGAAACCTATACCAAACTCTGAACTCTATTTTATAATTGTTTCAATGTACTTTGAAGTTTACTGCTTTTTTGTACATATTTCACAATAAAAAATGTTTATATTATTTGGGGCAAATATAAATTATTTGGGGAAAAGGATTTTCAGGTATTAGCATAAAAATATGGCTCTGGAGCTTTTGCACAATTCCTTAGCCCTCAGCTTTGTTCCTTTTTTAGGCTCTTCCAAGGGAAGTACACAGAGAGAGGCAGACAAGGGAAGGATTCACAAAGGCCAACTTCAACTGAATTTTACTGGAATCAGTCACAGG
The DNA here is from genome assembly GCA_004026745.1 of Myrmecophaga tridactyla. Taxonomy (NCBI): domain Eukaryota; kingdom Metazoa; phylum Chordata; class Mammalia; order Pilosa; family Myrmecophagidae; genus Myrmecophaga; species Myrmecophaga tridactyla. Next base: position 10,638 of record PVIY010043468.1, read on the forward strand.
GATGCAGAGGAAACAGCAGGTACAAAGTTCCCAAATGGGGAGTGATGAGCTCTAGAAGCCCATATTTAGTACTTTCCTCCAAGGGGGCTACAGATGGGATTCAGACAACGCAAGGATAGGACTACAATCACTACTGCAGGTGGAGTTCCATCTAGTCTCACAGACCACAAGCTGCTCAGGGTATGTGCCTTTGCCTGGTGCCTTATGTGAGGCTAGAATACAGTTCCTGCAGGCACTGGCAATAGCCAACTTCAGCCAAAAGCCAGGAAGTCTTGAAGGAAAATTGTATCTCAGAATAAATGAGGTCTTCCTCCATCTCCAACAGCAGCTATGTCCAGGGAACCACTCAAACGCCTTTAAGGAAGCAGGTGCCCTGTGGCCCAGGCCTGGCTCTAAGAACTAAACCATTTGGTCAAGCAACAAGCATTTTAGATTCTCCCTCCCCACTTAAATCTTAAAAAAAAAAAAAAAATGCACAAGACTATAGTGTCTAGGGAGATAATGGAGAATGTAGTTTTTGTGTTCAAATAAACACTGACCAACTCCCTGGAGCACAGTAAGTGCTGTAACAGTAGTTAAAGAGGAATTTAAGAAAAATAGCAAAGTCTCAATTGCAATATTGACACAAACAAGAGAGGATTAAAATAACCTCAACACAAAGGAGAGACAAAGAAATACCTTTGCCAGTTAGCTCCATACTTCAAACATATGGACTTTAACATGTGCTAAACATCACAAATATGATGTACAAACACCATACCTAACCTTCTGTTGGGTTAGAACTACTGGGTGGTCTAACCCAACAGAATACCCAGTAGGTTGTCTCCGTGAAAGGAGGGTATGGCACCAACCAGATGCATCACCACCAGGACAACGAGGCCACAGGTTGTACATTTCTTTGTTTTAGCCTCCAAAACATGACAGCTGTCACTAGAAAGTTTCTCCTTTGTGGTAAATCAGAATCTAGTTTTCTTCATCAGTTTCACAGAATTTTCAGCTTGTCCTTTACTAGTTTCACTTGAGTAAACTAACAGCACCCAATTATGTAAAATGTAGACACTGACAGAAAATACTTCAAAACATTATCATGACAAATGATCTGTAGACAATTTAAATGCTCTTTATACTTTGGAAAATGCTTTTTATACTTCAGTGACACAATCAAATTCCTTTTACACTTCAGAGATGTTGAGGATTACATGAGAACATACGTAATACACAACACCTAGAACATAGTATTGCCCCAAATATAATGACCAGTGTTATTTTCTACATACAATACATATTTCCTTATTTGCCAATAAAAGTCATCCTGAAAACCTTACTTACTATGTATACCAATATTCATAGTATGACTCACAATACCCATAACGTGGAAACAACTTAAGTGCCTACCAACAGATGAATGCACAAACAAAGCGTGGTACATACATACAATGGAATATTATTCAGCTGTAAAAGAAATAAAGTTCTGGTACCTGCTACAACACAGAGGGAATCTTGAAAACTTCATGTGTGAAATGAGCCAGACACAATGAACAATTATAACTCCACTAATATGCAATATCTAACAGGCAAATTCATAGACAAAGTTGATCAGAGGTTACCAGGGGAGCAGGGAGGTGCAATGGGGAGTTACAATAAAAATAACCGATTTCTGATCCTATAACCCTGAACTACAGATCAGTTAATGAAGATGCTGCCCTGCGAGCAATCAGACTTTATTGTCACCAGATTAACTACCCATTATTTCTCTAGTTAGTTCTGCAAATTGAGTTTCTGAGAAAGCACAGAAACATCTTAAGCCAGGTGATCCTAAGTACCAGTGCTCTCATGGGCCAAAATGACTCTCAGTCTGAACAACGGACATACAGTCAAATCAGGCCATATGCCTTTTAAAAAAGTTTTATTAAAGGTCTTTATAAAGCAATATCCAGGATCCAGATCCAGCTGCCAAGGAAAGCCTGAAACCAAATAAAGCACAACACTGTAAGAAAGAGCAACTTCACCTAAACATCAGGTTCCTTCATTTATCAAATGGGTATACTTTCCCAGTTAGAGCTTTTTTCATTAAGATTAATAAAAACCACACGAAACACCTAAATAAAACAAAAAAACCCACATGTTGAACAAGTGTCTTTTAAGGTAGCTGAAGGATGGAGTAACTAAATAGTAGCAAAGAGAAATGTGTCCTTGAAAACATTGGGGCAAATAAGGGATGACAATAAAGGAAAATACCATTTCAAAAAAATAGTAGGACCAAAGTCAACGCCACTTCCAAAAGAATCCTGGGTTAAATGAGCCCCTGGCTCCATCCTGTGGTTCTCTCCCAAGTAATGCATTTCTAGTCCAATTACTATTCACCAAGTGCTTACCATAGCGTGGGATACCAAAAATTAAGAACAGGGAGATCAAGGAATAGGACCCCATTCTGACTCTGCAGACATACCTGTTATGCAGTAGGGACTGGCTGGGGCATGGCAGGTGGCTCTGGCTTCCCACCCTTCTGCTCTGAGATGGGAGTGGTGGGCAGGATTTCATCTTTGGGCTCCACGATGCTCACATGGTCAGGCAGGGGCTTCTTAGGACCAATCTTACCACTGGGGTCCCAGGGCAGCATGATCTTCACTTTGATGCCCAGCACACCTAGAGGATCCCATAGTCAGGACCTAGCAGTGGTTTCAACAGCCACCCTCCACATAACCAGGCAGAAGGAAAAGAACAGTAGTTTACACAAGTAGCTTTAAGTCCAGTCCCTTCTCAGACAAATGCCTCTATGTCAATCAGTGAACAGGACACTTTTGCAAACGGAACCCATGCGCAGCACCACAGAACATGGCTCCGACAAGGACCAAGAGCAGAAGTGACCTTTCTGACTCGTCATCGTGTCATCACTGAAGGGTAAGCTAACTCTCAGACTCTCTGAACCCAGCAATTCCTACCCAAGGAATATAAACTACTTCCAAAACAAATTCCCCAGAGAGTGAGATGTGCACAGAACACGTACCTATCTGCTAATGCCCTCTGCCCCATGCAACCCCAGGTGCTCACCCTGTCTGAGCAGCACATGGCGCACGGCAGTATCAACATAGTAGTTAACAGGGTCCCCACTGTGGATCATTAGGCCATCCACAAACTTCATGGATTTAGCCCGCTGTCCTCGGAGTTTCCCAGATACCACGACCTCGCAGCCCTTGGCCCCACTCTCCATGATGAAACGCAGCACACCATAGCAGGCCCTTTGGAAGAGAGAGCAATGTATATTATCAACAGATCGAATTTATCAACCCCACGCCCTACCAAGAAAAACAACACTCATTAGTCTGCATTGCCTTTTCCAATGTTCCTGTAATGGAAAGTAAATTTTACCAGACTACCTCAAGAAAGCAATTCTAATTCTCTTCCACTCCCATCACATATGATCTTGGGCAAATTCCTTAGGAAACCAAGCTCCTTCTATCCAATCCAAGTGCTCTTCAATTGTGGCCACATGAGAATCACCCAAGGTTAAAAAAAAAAAAGTCCTGATACCTGGGCCCTTCCTCCAGGCCATTTAAATGGGCCATCTAGGGGTGAGTAAAATCCATGCAAAGTTACTTTTAAAATGCTCCCAGGTGATTCTAATGTGTGCTCCACTCCACTCCTTTAACCTATTGATCAAGCTGACACCCTCCTTCCATCCGGAAGCAAGCCCTTCTAATCCAGTCCATCTCTGCCAACTCAGCATCCATAAGATCCTAAAGGTACCCCAATCACATAAATCCTTTTATGGTTTCCAGTGAAATACCTCCTCAGGCTCCAGATTTTGTTCACTAGGAAACCTAAAGACACAACTCAGGGTCCTGAGGGCCCTGATAAGTACTAAGGTGATAGATTTCTAAGTCTTTAAAACTGAGAATAAGCCTTAAATACGACCCCTCAATTTATTTATTTGTTTTCACACCAGGAGATACTAACTGGAGAGCTAGCTGCCCCTTTCAACAGAGAAAATAAAGGTAGTTAAAGACCTACTGCCACACTCTTCTTTCACACCATTTCACTGAATCCTATTTAAATTTAAAGATAAGGAATTCGAGAGCCAGATGTTCCATAACTTGCCCAGGTCTCAGAACTTCAAAGTCAATCTTGAGATTGTGCTAGGGCCATCCCTCCAGTTTCTGATTCAAGGGCTCTGACATGGCAACAGAGATCTTTATTCCTAACAAGCTCCCAGGTGATCACAGTGCTGCTGACCCAGGGACCAAACTTTTGAGGACCAGTTTTTAAGGAGTGGAACTGACATTGAAACCAGACCGTCTTCTATGCGTTCCTGCCTATTCCTACTATCCATCCCTACCAGGTCAATCTTCTTCAAGGGGACCTCTCAGAGGTTTCCTCTGCCGTGAAACCTTCCAGGGCTCTGTATTATGTAATGAATCACATTCCAAACATCCAGGCATGGCATGCAAATCACATCACTAACAGTCAAACTACCCAAAGAACTTCCTCCTGAAACCTTACTGAGGCCCAGCTAAAGCCAACTCACCTCATGCCTTTTACACATCACTCCTCTCCTTACATTACCACCTCTGGGTAATGTACTACCTCACATACACTTCAGAGATAAGATACTAAATTTAAACTCTTTCACATCAAGACTGTTTTATATCTTTATAAACCCCACAAAACTTAGCATATAAATGGATCTGAATGGCTTCTAGCCTTTTCTGTATCTTGCGGTATCCCACAAGCGCTAAGGTACCTCTACACACACAGTACACACCCAGTAACAGGCTTTCACTGCCCATAGCCCACGGCGCTCTTTCTACAGACCATCCAGGAAGTCGAACCTCCCTTTCCCCTGGAATTCTATTTCTCTTCTACTCCTAAAGCACCCAGAATACTTCTCTACAATAGTACTGTCACCCTTTATTGTGTATGCTTTTTTACTAGTCTTTCTTGCCAACCTACCAGTTCAGTGAGGTCATGGGTTGGTATTTTATTGTTATAACTCTCAGAGTTTATTTTAGGAGGGCCTGCCACTTAATATGTTGTTTATTTATTTAATTAACAAAATTGCAGGCATAACATACTCTAACCCACACAAAGGTATGACCACTAAAAGTCTCAGGACACTTACCTCCGCACAGCAAGCCCTCCTAGGAGTTTGTAACGCAGAGACTCTGCCTGAGCAATGGCACAGAGACCTCTTGTGGCCACTTTTTCAGCATAAAGCTTACAGGAAGGAAACAAGACACATATTTATACCTGTTACTGACACCATTATTTTCAGTTAAAAGTCAGTACATTCATACCATTTCCCTTTCTTATTCACATCAAAACCTTTTTTTTCTCAAGCTATATCTCTCCATTTGTTTAGATCTTTTCATCTCACTGAACAGTATTTTCTGTACAGATCTTTCATATCTGACATCTATCCCTAAGTAAATGTTCATTACTAGTACACAATTCAGTTGAATTTCTATATTGTGGATTCTTCAAACTTGTTAAACTCATTTTTTCTGATAGTTTTGTAAAGTTTTTTTATTACAGCAATTGTACATTTACAGAAAAATCATGCAGACAGCAAAATACTCACACACCCCTCCTTCACATGCAATTTCCCCTATTATTAATATTTTGCATTAGTGCAGTGCCTTTGTTACAACTGATGAAACAAAATTATTATAATTATACAATTAACTATCATCCATGGTTGACATTAGGGTTCACTCTTTGTGTTGTACATGTCTACGGTTTTGTTTTGTTTTTCAATTTTTATAACAAGCACCTTTTCTAAATCATGTTACTATGGTTATCATCCAAGTACTAAAGTATTTCTACTCACGGCACACAGTAACAAGCCAAACCATTCTTCACTACCCTCCCAACTATGGCTCTTTCTACAGCCACACCAAGGTGAGACCGATGGGAGTGGCTGACACCTCAGCTGTATTATTAGTGTACCCAAGATGAAAGCAAAATCTTAACTACCAGAAATAAGTAGAACAGGCCCATGAAATTAAGCCCACAGTTTATTAAGAAAACTTCAGCAAAATACCAATCCATCTGCAATATGGACTGTCAATAGTGTTCAGGGTGATAGTTTTTATAAGTGCCCCACTAAAAATCCAAATCCACAGTAATCTGGCATAAATCATGACCACTCACCTCTACACTCCCCTCAGGGAAGCCAAACCTCTTCTGAACTACAGCAGTCAACTCCCTGATCCGCCGGCCTTTCTCACCGAGAACATTCTGCGTTCTAAAAGGAAGAAAACAGATGTAACTCACAACTCATATCTGACACATGCAAGTTTAAATTTTTGATGACAAGAACTAGAATTAAATTTAAAGTGCAGTTATTAAAAACAACTACCTTCACTAAGGCCAAATTCACTGATTGTCCCTTTAAGTCCAGATTAAGCATCTCAGTTTATACAACAGTAACAGTGAATGTTTACCTGGTGGCAAGAATAATGATCTCTGTCCTGGTTGGTGTAACTCGAACCTCAACTCCAGAGTAGCCATCTTCAGCCAGCTCCCGAGTAAGAAACTCATTCAGTTCAGCTTTGAAGATGCCATCAGCAACAAACTAAGCAAAGAACAAAGTCCAAAATTAGGATACTTTCCCCCGCACAATGGGCCTGGTTTTGTCCTTCAGCCAAAACAACCTTCAAAATTCAACACCAACAAATTATATCCACCAAGCATTCCATTACCTTTATTCCAACAAGAACATAGCAACCCTTCTCAGACAAATGCCTCTAGGTCATCTTTTAGAAGTTACTTTGATCCAAGTACCTTAAAAACTGTGCCACAGAACGCAGTACAGAGTAAGTCACCTGGACAAAGATAACACCTCTAGTCAGACTCGTCATCATCTCTTCATTGAAGGGTTTTAGACTATCATTTATATTTATACATGCAAAATTTAACAGCACCTCATTCAGCACAGCAGGGTCACTATGCCTATAATTTAAGAAAGAAAACAGAGTGGGCTAAAATTATAAGCACTCTCATTTGTAAACATAACTTGGTGTATTAGAAGAAATCTAACCATGTGCTCTTGCTTTACTTAACGTGTCTTAACAAAGCTAGCAAATTTCAACTCCCAAAAGCGTTGTGGATTTAATTTTAACGTCAACGTACGTACACACATAAAGGAAAACTACTTCTAAAGCAAGAGAACTTTATACAGTTCTCTCCCATAAAAAGACAAGAACTTAAACCCGAGGAAGCACCCTCCCCGGCTCCTCCTCCCTACGTTAGCCTGTGATATGCTTGCTTGGGTTCCCAAATGGAGCAAGAAAGTGTTAGCAGCCTTTACGGCCTTTTTAGCGGCAAAGTCTCTCGTGAGCACCGAGACACGACTGATGAGAAGGCGGTAATACAGTGCCACGCTCCTTCCCAAAGCCTTGGAGTAAGAGCAAGTTCTGAGGGAACTAACGCCTTCAAAACACCACATACCACACGTTTATCAATTCTATTCTGTTAACCAAGAAATGCTCACCAGCGCCTCTTCCAGGACAGGAGGGGCACCCGGTGCTCATCTCTGAACGCCTCCCGGCACCGGCAAAAATCTGCCCCATCTCTCCCTTCCCTCGCCCCACTGAGCCCCGTACTCAATCCAACGCCATCCGCGGCCTCTGGGAACGCTATGCATCCGAAGCCGCTCCCTGGGGCACGGCACGGAGCTCCGAGCCTGGCGACGGCACGTCGAAAAAGCCCCTGACCCATGGGGCACCTCAGTTTCCTGGGTCAGAGCCCCAGCGCCTCACCTTCCTCTTCTTGGAAATCTGCACCGCCATCTTGCCGCCGCGCGCAGCCGAAAGGAAAGGAAGTGGCTCGCGGGCGGAAGTGGGTATAAAGGGCACGGCGCTACGACAAAGAACTGCGCGACGTCGACGCCTGCGAGCGCTCATGGGAAATATAGTTTTTACGTAAAGGAGTCAAGGGAACGAGAAGAGTAATGGAAGGCTTTATAGTCAGAAACTAGGAAGGCAGATCAGTCAGCACTCTGGAACTGCCACGTGAGGCCAGAAATGGAAATGATAGCTATAAGCTAACACCGTCACAGAGGAGTTTAACAGCGCTGAAAGTCTGGTTCCCACACTTTCAGTTGTACATTGCAATGGAAATCTGTTGAAAGCTCTCAGTGAAATTCATTTAGGTGCCTTCAGCTCCTCCAGTCTGTGTCCATTTTTTCCGTTCTAAATTATCACAATTGCTAATATTTAGTATCCTAGACACGATTCTATGCCCTTTACATGTATTAACATTTACAACTACCGCACTTTGGGAAGGCCCTTTATTATCTGTAACAGAGACCACGAACTGGTGGCTCGTGGACTGAATTTTGCCCCACCTTTTCGGTACTTACGTTTTTTTTTAACCTCTACATTTTATTGTGAAGAATTTCAAGCATACATTAAAGTTGAAAGAGTTGATCTCTCTGCATTCGCCAGTGCGTCTTTTGATGTATTTCAAAGTTGCAGGCATCAGTACACTTCACCTCTAAATAATTCAGCAACAGTTTTGTTATAGATTTGAATAGTTTGCTAGCATTTAAAATCATGAAATTTCTCTGTAAAATAGTGTAAGTTTAAAAAAATATAGGTAACACCGCAAAGGATAGGCTAAGCCTACTTAAAATTCGGCCTACGAGTCACCCCCAAGAGACCCTCTTTTGTTACTCAGATGTGGCCTCTCTCTCTCAGCCAACATAACAACTGCCCTCCCCCTCGCTACGTGGGGCATGACTCCCAGGGGTGTGGACCTTCCTGGCAAGGTGGGACAGAAACCCTAGAATGAGCTGGGACTCAGCATCAAGGGATTGAAAAAACCTTCTCCACCAAAAGGGGGAAGAGAGATATGAGACAAAGTGACAATGGCTGAGAGATTCCAAACAGAGTTGAGAGGTTATCCTGGAGGCAGTTCTTATGCATTAAGTAGATATCACCTTTTTAGTTAAGGTGTAATGGAGACGCGAGAGGGAACTGCCTGAAAATGTAGAGCTGTGTTCCAGTAGCCATGTTTCTTGAAGATGACTGTATAATGATACAACTTTCGCAATGTGACTGTGTGATTGTGAAAACCTTGTGTCTGATGCTTCTTTAACTACCTTATGGACAGATGAGTAAAACATATGGATTAAAAATAAATAAATAATGGGAACAAATGTCAAAATTAATTTAGTAGATTGAAATGCTAGTGATCAATGAATTTTTTTCTGTTTTCTTTTCATTTCTTTTTCTGAATTGATACAAACGTTCTAAGAAATGATCATGATGATGAATATACAAATATGTGATAAAAATGTTTTCATGTTGTTTTAGCAATAAAAAATATTAAAAAATATATATGTATATATAATTGAAAGTTCTAGGCCACATTTCCTCATGGTAGTACTTCCCTTCCCTGTTAGATGGGAGAGGGCTTTCTAGTGTGACCTACGCTCATTTGTTGTCTGGCTCCAGTGACCAATTGCGTTTTTAACCCCAGCACTAAAATAACTCTGATGCAAAGTGACCTGTCCGGTAATCATGGAATTAACAGAATTCTGGGAAACCCAGCAGAGAGACCAGGGATGAGGGGAAGCAGTAGATGAACTTGAGAGGTAGGCTGCAGATTTGATGTATCTTAATGATGGATTGGATGTAGGCGTAAGGTGGAGGAGGGAATT